>CM050203.1:31419386-31424386 GCA_027475355.1 Coilia nasus
AACAAGCCCAAATGCTTTAAAGGGCTACCAAGATGCCCACACAGACACAAACAGAAAAATACACACAGACACACACACAGACCCACATACATGTACGCACTTAAGGTGAATAGAGAGCAGTAGCCAGTCTGGTCATTGTAGGTAATTAGACATATAGACAGAATATTGGCTAGTAAACAGTGGATAGTCTAGAACACATTTTACCATGCTAGATCGCCAGTGGTTACTTGTTTTGTGTGTGTGTATGTGTGTGTGTGTGTGTGTGTGTGTGTGTGTGTGTGTGTGTGTGTGTGTGTGTGTGTCTGTGTGTATTAGTTGATCCTTGGTCAGGAATCAGCTGGTCTAATTAGGCGTGTGCAGGGCAGGTGGCCCAGGCCCTGCGTAAAGGCTGGGACCCACAGTGTGCTCTGCTTTGTCAGGGAAATCAATGAAGCCCCAGGGCCAAAAGAGACCACTCAGACCTCCACCAGAGGGAGAAACGAGGCCATAGACACACCCACACACACACCTCGCAAGCCTGACCAGCACACTAAATACATTCAAACAAGATACAACATTATCATTAAGGGTGGCGTAGTCTCTCAAACACACACCACACAACACTATATCTACAATTGTACATCTGTCTGCAGAACCATCAGATAAGAAATCAGTTTTTTTCAAAGCATTTATAGAGTTGCATTTGGCTAACAGATTTACACAAAAAGACGTAAAAGATGTCAAAGGTCATTGCTCATGGGCTGAGATTACATTGGAAAGAGAGAACAAATTAAACACTCTGTGGAAATAGACTCAGAAAGTAAAAAGAGCAGTGATCAAGTTAAAGATGGCCATCTTCTAGGCAGAAAGGAGATTGTCCAGAAATAATCTTTGTATATCCCTGGCTGGGACACACTTTTTACAAATGACAGATGAAACACGAAGATTGCCACGTATAATTACATTTATTCAGTTATTACAGGAATGTGAATTGCAAGCTAAAAAAAATGAATCAATTGAATGCAATAAATCTTGAATGCTAAGTAATAGCCACAGATTTTCTAAATGTTAGTACTTGGATTTGCTGCAATCATTGCATTCTGTAAAATGTGACTTTAGGTGGGTAGCATAGGTGTATTTTTCTTTTAATAACGTATCCACAGGAACAGCACGAATAGCTTAATTAAAGGAACACATTACAGACATCTGGATTTTCCTGGGGTTTTACATATAAATAACCAGAAAATAATCACCCAGCCAAACCAGCTTGGCTCTCAAGAGCCCTGAGCAGCTCATGCTGTGCTCATGATTCAGTGCTGGTGAGTCATCCTGAATCTCGTTAGGAGCAGCAGCCATCTCTACCCTCTGACCACAGATCATTAACACACACTGGTGTTCTGTCCAGTTGAGCTGCTTCGCCAAGATGAGCTACCCATAGAATTCCATAGAACACTACTGTCTAACCAACCCTACTATTAACCTTAACATTAAACCTAACTTTCCAGCACGGCTTTTTCTAATTAATGAACTTACGTGACTTTGTTTGCCCTTTTCTTATTCACTCGTTTTTCTGCCTATTTTCTATCATTGACTAATGGAGGCAATTGGGGTAGAAGAACATTCATGTGCAGCATGCATATGCAACTCAGCAAGTACTAAATCGTTTTTTTTTTGTGGAATGACACCTTTAATGTCTTTCTGTGGGATTAGCAGAGGCCACAAATGCCGGTAGGTTGCTTTGTGTGGAATTGGCCAGGACCACATAGACCAGTCGGTGGCTTTTGGGTGATTGGCTGGATTAACACAGACTAATAAGTGATCTTCCTCTAGAATCAACTAGAAGCTAGAAACTAGCTGTAGTTTAGCACAGTCACAAGTAAAAGCATCTCTGAAAATTTTCTGTCAGAAACAGTCACTCCTAAATCTCACCTCTAGTGTTGATAATGAGTCATGCAATTTGCAGCTATCTGTTCCTGTGAGGATGGCCAATTTATACAGGTCAGGGAAAGAAGAATCCATTCTATTCCATAGTACCAACTATAACTTACAAGGATGCTGGTCTCGAGATTGCACGTTAAATCATCTCATGATAAACACACAAACGCATAAACCCAGAGAAATCCAGCTTGTTTTGCTCAAAGGAAGATTTCTTGTACTTGGCATGTCAATCTAGGACAGTTTTTGTTTATTTGCATTTTCACTGCCACAGCATCTGCATCATGGATCTGTTTCCAGGTTGTTTACGGTCCCCAGTGCACACCAGTGTTGTGCAATTTGGTTTGTTTGCATCACATCACAAATAATTGCTTTACTTTAATAGAGTGAAAGTTTGACAACCCCAATACAAACAGAAGAACACCCGAATTGCAAACTATTGCATCAAGACACAAGAAGGGATAAACAATGCATTATACTGATAATTTCACTAATAGTACTACATATAGCCATTTTAATAGCAATTTGCACTATGAAGTTTGAAAGACTAATCCATTGCAAGAAATTTTGTAACGACAAAGCAAAGGCATTTCCCCTTATGCTACAGATACTATAGTGTGCGTGTGAATAAGTTCAAACATTGCGCAGAGAATGAAGGTTTGGAATCGTCCAGTCTGTATAGAAAACACAAAGAAGCTACTTTTTGCAACTGTAGACAAGAGCTTGCCCAAGGGGACTTAGATTTCCACAGTTTGACAGCGCATGTCCAGCTTGAACACACACATAATCACTTCCTGTAAACAGAAAAGCTCCTCACTGAGCATGACAGAGATGCCATGAGAAGTTTTATTCTTATGAAACAGAAAATAAAAACTTACTACAGAACTTCTCGTGGTGTGAATCTTCAAGAAGCTGCCTCCTGTCAGAAAGCTGATTGTAAAATCAGCAAAAAACTTAAACCTTTTGAAAGAACACCACAGAAACTGTCTAAATGCTGTCTAAATATGAAACTCGTGATATATAAAAAGCTAATATATAAAAAGTTAAGAGAACACTGCCTTACCTGTATGTGCCTTATCTGTGTCTGACTGTGAAACCTCAGGAAGTTGCCCACATTCTGTTTCGCTGAGTGAGTCCACTTCTCTCTCTGGGTGTGAATCTGTGGGAAGCTCCTCACACCTCTCACCAGGAAACTCTGAAATGCCCCCCCAGGAGCGTGTTTCACTCTTGGGGAGAAGCTAACCTAAAGTTCACAGTTCAGACTTGCTCGGCAACACATACCTGGAAACACTGAAAAAATACATTATTACCGTAATCAGTATATCATTAATGTGCTTGCTCAAGCAAAGAGTCACAACAGGCGGGGCTTCCTCTGTCCTCATTTAAATGATGTAAAACCTTCCAACATAAGATGTAAATGACGTAAAAGTGTAGCAGGGCGACCTCTCCTTTAAACCATGTTATGCCAAATCTTTTCTCTAAACCATGGTAAAAAGACTTTTAGCCAGCATGAAGAAAGTAAAGGAAAAAAAGCATAGACAGACAGAGGGAGACAGAGAGAGAGAGAGTGTGCGTGTGCATGCGTATGTGTGTGTGTCCTCATCCATCACTCACTGGCAGATAAGTAAACAGTGAGAGGACAGTATGTAATAAGTGTGTGAGAGGAGTGTGTGTGTATGTGTATGTGGAGGGGGGTTGATTTAAAAGAAAAGTAATTAAATTACTTTAGGTAAATTTGGAGACTCAGTCAGCCTAGTGCAGACAACACAAGACAAGACTAACTGAAACAGTGGATATCCTAGAGCTTACATCATTTGCACAGAAAATGGGTGTATCTAGTGGTGATGAATATGCAGTAGACAGTTGTGTGAGAAAGGGCCTTTGTTACAATTTGGTCTCTTCCTAATCAGATCAAAGATGGTGCCAAAACCTTATTTCTCAATTACCTTCAGATGTAACAAAAATGTAATAGGAGCATGTGGGAAAAGTATATGATGTGTTTGTCAAGGCTGTTGTAAGTGTATTTCACCTGAGTGTTGACATACAGAGAAAATGGAGTTAAGTGTGTGAGCCAAGATTGTGATTCAAGTATGTGTCATGACTGTGTAAAGAGGCGTGTGACATGACTGTATGAGAAAAGTGTGTGGGTCTGTGTGTGTAGTGTTTGTCTGTTTGTGTGTGCAATGATTGTGTGTGTGTGTGTGTGTGTAATGATTGTGTTTTGTGTGTGTGTGTGTGTGTGTGTGTGTGTGTGTGTGTGTGTGAGACAGTGAGTTTATGTGATGAGTGAGAGAGAGGAGGTGGATGAGTGTGTGTGATGAGTGAGAGGGCCCTGTGTGTCTTGATGAGGGTATTAATATCTTATAGTCTCTATGTCTGGAGCTGTGGCTCTACATGCACCACTGACCCCGAGGCCACCTCCAGTCTGGAGGAGGAAATTACGGGCCACAGGAACAACAGGAATTGCCTGTCAATTATCACTGAAAGAGAATTACGGCTGACAAAATGAAAAGCCCAGAAGACGTACAGCTCCCATTTGGAATGAGATCCCAGTCATCTTGAAAATAGCTTGTAGTAAAAGCCAGCTGCACTCTCTGTAATGCATTTCAGCTATTAGCCTGCTGTTTAGTCTAGATTATAGCTCAGGTCCACCAGGCCATAAAATCCAACCTGCAATAATCCTTTTCTGCCAATAGTTGTTCATGATGATATCATGTTTTAACAGAATGTCCTCAATAAATTTCTGAATTTATGAATACATTTCATACAAATAAATGATGTAATCTTTTTGTGCTTTGTAGCCCATGTCAGACATTCTAATTGCGTTTAGGTTATTGTAGGTGTGTGGGAGAATGGCCTACTCTCCAGTCTTTGTTTATGCCATTGTAGGAGCCACATTTAATTTTTTTTACCTTTTTACAATTTATTTACACTTTCTCTATGTCTTCCAGATTTTTGTGAGACTGCACCCTCTACAGGTGGTGATGGTGCCACCCCATAAATTGCTGGTACTGGGAGAAGGCGGAGTAGCAGTATAGACCTCAGTTTGCTCAGCTCGCCTCCACCTTGAATGCTGCTGCAAACCT
>CM050203.1:31429386-31499386 GCA_027475355.1 Coilia nasus
CCCAATAAGGCTAAGACATTTGTTGAACAGCATAACTTCTGCGGCTGAACAAAAGTGCAAGGGAGGGTGCCAGTCAAACCCAAATTCCCTTTCAAACAGGCATCTGATTTCTCACTCAAATAAACACAACAAAAACTGTAGGCAGCAGAACAGATTCACACTTAGCAGCGGCATATTCCAGTGTCTCATTTCATTATTGTCTCATCAGCTGAATATCTCTTTTTATGGCCCATTGAGTCTAACATATCCGTTTATGCCTTTCTTCAGATTCAAAAACAAACCTTCCCATGTTGTGCCAGAGGAGGTCTGAAGTCATGAGTCTCCAATGATGCATAAGGATGATGTGCACGATCAGCTGAACAAACAAGCGACGTGTCAGTGTCCTGCTTTCTAATGTAAGTGGACAGCAGACACTTGGATGGGTTAAAGACAGGATAATATCCAGTGTACTTCAGTGACATTGGCCTGTCAGACATACTGCATTATTAGTATTCCATCACAACAATAAAATTGGCACTATTTAATGTACCCATAAAAATGTCCGCTGTGTCAGATATATGCAGTAAATGAACCTGTTGCCCCCCATAAGCCCTTCATCCAAGATGTGAAAACAGAAGGTATGATGGTATGCAATATAAAATACAGCTTCCCCTATTTTTATTTTGCCATTTTCTAGCCATTAATCAATAAGATCTAGTTGCAGAAGTAGATCTGACAGGACTTGAGGACAGGACAGAAAGAGAGAAAGGAAGCCGGCTAAAAAGTAGTGACTTCATCAAGATGAGTTGACAACCTTGGCCCTTCTGAGCACCATTACCTCAAAAAATTCCATCCCAATCTTTCTCTTTCTCAGAATAGTAAAGAAAATAGAAGATGAAGTTGTTCTCCAAAGGCATAAAGATGAAACATTCACCTTGTCCCAACAACCAGAAGGTATGGGCTTTCTGCAGCCTAGCACTTTGAAGATCTTAATAATTGATGCCAACTAAGAAGGAGAAGCCTGAGAGAGGATGGCAAAGCATAGTCTTTCCCTCAGATCATGGTGTAGTGAAGAAGTTGCGCCAGTTAAGCAAAGGTCAAGTGGATGTCAAAAAGACCAAGTAGAAATTTTTGAGTTGCTCAAGGAGGGCTAGAAGGGGTGATTATCTCATTTTGACAGCAAAAGAACCTTCAAGAAGTAGCAGACGTGACCATTTCCTGAACTGAAATTAAATAACTTTTAGCTACAAAAAGTGTTTATAAGTGGTGGTTCTTACCACATGGGTTTCAGTAAGCGACACACAGGGTGGTAACAGTTTTAAAGGCAATTTTCTTTATCCTTTCATCCTTTTTTATCCTAAGAAACTTAAGTGGTCTTTTACAAGAATCTTTTTCTGGCCCTGGGGGGCTTAAACATTTACACCGCTCTGATAATGCTATGTGACACCTACCGCTGTGCCACAGCTCCCGCCAGTTGGCATTTTTACCAAACTGCTCAGTTTTCCTCCCACCCCCCAGCCACCCTTCAGAGGAGTCTGTGGTCAAGTGTGATTTGTGTTGATGTATTGTAAATATGGTGGATTGATTGTCTGTTCAGATCCAAACAGCACACCACAGACCATCAGTGCCTGCCCGACTAGAGGAGAGATATGGAGATGTGAGCCACCGATGTTTCCTGTCAGTCTCCTTCATAACGTCTGCACCATTAACCCCCAACATTAAAGCAACCTGCACTCTTTCCTCTCCACACCACACCTCTCCCTGCCACACATACACTGTACAGTATGTGGCTTCTGTGCAACTCCCAAACACACACACACACACACACACACTCAGCTTAAAAGTGTACTTCCATCATGTTTTCATTCATTTTGCAGTGGTCTCTAATATTATCTAGATGTACCGCATAGTGGTACATGTTATGACCGCCGCAGTGTATTGAAATGCGGGAACTGTTTGGTATGATGAATGTGTGGTAGAGCAGTGTTGTGAGGTGAGAAATTGTGTGGAAATGATTTCCTGGAAGTGGACATGGATGTGGGTTTTCAATGAATGACATTGTGTGTGTTTGTGTAGTGTGTAGGAGTGATTTGTGAAGAAATAGGCAAAATGAGATTTTGTACAATTACAGCGCCCCCTGTGGGCCCAATTTTATGGCATGTACTGTGCTTTTAGAGGTCTTTGTGCTGATCGTACATGATATATTTTGTGCAGTTCCCACCTTCTTGGTCCAAGATACTGGCATTTCAAAATCCCAATTTTTGCATTTACCCATATAAATAGGTGGTGTTTATGGGCTGGGTCGATACGCCTCTGTAACACCGACATATCACAAAAATTTCACGTTCTTGGGTGAAATGTTCATTGAGTTATTCAGCAAAAACTTTTGGGCGTCTCTCCCTCTTTGATGGACATTGCGGGGTGGTGTCCCTTGGGGGCCAAAAGCTTCTAGTAGCTCAAAACATTCTAGGGCTACATGCCTACAAAGATTCAAGTCTCCCAGACTTCCAGTGTCCTGGCAATCGTTGACGGAAAATCACTGAAAAAAAAGGGAAAAAAGTCGCGGCAACACTTTAATGACCGCTTTCAGTAGCTTCGCTAGCAGCGGTCATAATGAATGCCCTATGAGCCGGTTTTGGTGAAAAAAATGCATTAGTGCTTCTGTTTCAGGCTGTTCTAGTTTGGTGGAGGAGATGGAGCAGGGAGAATGGCAGGTCCTCGGCTATGCTAGTCACAGGCTACAATCATTCGAAGCCCATTCGGTCATAGCGAACCGAATAGAAGATCTAACAGTTCTACACAAACACACATACTTACCTATACTTCGCTAAGTGAATGTGTGCTGCAACAAAACTTCTCCAGTAATCACAACTGTGGCATAGCTTTTTCCAATTTAAAAACCTACGTCACTTTGTTGGCCTTTTCTCATTCACTCATTTTTCTGCCTACTTTCTTTCACTGACTAATGGAGGCAATCGGGTTAGAAGAACATTTTCACGGGCAGCATGCATATGCAACTCGGGGTGACCTGTCGTATTTCAAAAGAGCAAGTACTAAACGGTTTCTCGTGGAAGTACTCCTTTAAAGTTTTAGTTTCACTGTAAGAAATATAAAAAAATAATAATACTGCTTCCCACACTTTGATGAAACACAACCCCCTTTAAGGAGTATGTTTACTGCACACCACTGATGAAGAGAAGACTTGAAGTGCTAGACTTAGCTTTTCAACACTGACGTGAGATAATAGTCATCTGATAACTCGTTTGATTTATTACAACCCTTTGAGAATCAGAAGCCTCAAGAGCCAGACTCATGTGTCATATGTTTTAGACCTATGTCACAATAGCAAAGCTTGCTGGGTAAATTTAACAAAGTTAAGGAATCTCACTTGATAAGACCTCAAGGTATAACAGAGTTTAACACACAGCTGCTGCACCATTAAAATAACGAATAAGATACTTGCAATACAATGTTTAAACAACAGCCAGAGAACTACAGCACAAACGTTTGCATTCTGGGCAATTGCTGCCAAACTGACTGCATCTGTTCCATGGATCAGGATCAGGACTAAGAAGCTCCCCATCCCTTGTCTGCACACCGGCCAAACCCAGAGGGAAGTTCAATGCTGGCACTAAGCCACAGTTTAGAGCTTACATTAGCATGCCAATAGTTGGCTTACAGTGGAGCCGCAGGTTTACACCAGATGTAATCAGCTCTGCCAGCTAGCTCACAAGCCTTCCAGTACACTGACTATGTGTAGCATTACCTGTTATTGATTAGGAAGCAGAATTAGAAGAGTTTGCCTCCAGGGTATTGGACCACTGAACTTGCATGCACACAAACACACATTATAAGTGCATACATATGCTTACATGCACATGGATGTACACAAACATAAATATAAACACACACACACACACCCACATACACACACCTGCTTACATTCACATGGATGCACACAAACACATAGGTAAACACACATACACACATATCTGCTTACATGGATGTAAAAAAACATACACACATCTGCTCACATGCATATGGATGTACACAAACACATATCTAAATACACACACACACGCACACATGCATGTACACAAACAGATAAACAAACACACATACTTTAGATGTGACTGAAGGCGCAGCATGCCCCAGTGGAGCTATCAGGGTTGGCCAATGGCCCGCTGCTCCCCCATGCTGGTAAATGAGCTCAATGAGCGTCCTTGTGTGTTATGTGTGCAGCATGCAGGGCAGGGGCTCCCATAGTGAGCGATAAGACACAGTATGCTGCTTAACCTTCACTCTAACGGGAATCTGTCCCTGGGTGGCCAATTCATCAATTGATCAAGCTCACGATGAGATCATGCATCTTGCCTCACTTTTGGGGTCAATAGCAACAATTGAGAGTAGAGGCACACATCCGTTCACACACAAGCAGCGTTTCCTCTCGCTTCATAAATAGGCTTTCCCTCAACTGACCTCGGCACACCTTGTCTCTTTCCAGACTACAGAAACGAAGTGCATTTCCCTTTCTGTTCCTACGTTAGTCTCCAATGATATTACCTTGGTTTTGAGTTTTGAGGGTTGGGAATCTTGGGAGGAGGATGAGAGCGAGGAGGAATATGAGGATCATTGGATCATAATGATCATGTGGCAGGACAGACATGGCAGAGCAGACAGGGGGAGGCCAAAATTATGTTCCTCAAAGGAATATTTTTTTATTCTTTTCAAAACTTTTCATACAAATTGTGCAAATATTTACAGTGACAGACATGGACTTCAAAATGCAAAACAAAAACTTGAAAATAAATAAGCATCCCTTTGCCAGGCTATGTCAAGACGACCCTGCACAAAACTTCTATAAACAGCTGTGATGCCGCACATGGTGAGTGCGTCATCACGGCGTCCTATGCGGCCGCCTTTGATCGCATGCAACGCCATCCCCTCACTCAAACTTTCCTTGCCCTGGTTTTCTGCTGTTAATGTGAGTTGTCTCAAATTGCTGTGTGAAAATATCCAACTGTGTTGTGCTATGTACTGCTTTGTCTGTGGCTAAACGTATGGATGCACACATAGAGTCACAAGCGCTACATTCACATGTAAACATTTTTCACACACACACACATAAACACTACACGGACACAGCGATTCATTAACATGCTGTTGATTTGAATATGCTGTTCCAGTAACACCCCTTCTGTCAGTAATGGGATAGTCCACTGGCGCACCACCCAGGTATCCCTTATAATGGGGAGGTTTCTCAGTTGGAGGGAGAGCTCCTTGTTGAACAGACTTGTCTATTCTATTCTTGTCTATACTTGTCTATGTGCTCTATTAACCTCAGGTGTATGACTACAATTGTGCTTTATAAATCTAAACTTTTTTTATTGTGAGCCTTTGGCTGTTTTTGTTCGTTTTGGCTTTTCATAGCCTGTTTGTTTTCTTGTCAATAGTGTAAATAGTTCATATTGATATATTTTTCTACATTTTCTTTTGGTATATTTTTTTCTCTTTTTTTTGTCACTGGCTCACTGTTTTTTCACCGGTGGTGTTGTATATAAACGTCAAAACTCAACCTCTGCTTCCTGCTGAATTCATGTGCCATCACTCAGAGACCTCTCGACACTCTACTTTACAACAGCCAAAAGACATGTACCTTCTCCAAGACTCTCTCTACAACTGAGGCTTAATACAGGGCCTCCTTTCCCGATAACGATGGATCTTAGCCTTAAGAGCAACGTAAACGGTTGATCCTACGAATGTTCTTACAGTCCTTACGGACCGTTTCTCGAACATTATCGTACGTGAACGCACGTGCCCTGCTCTTAAGATGGTTCTTAGACCTGAAAGTTGGCGCTATTAAGTGACGTAGGAGCTTTCTTTTGAACTTCATTGGGCATACGGTAAAGTTGGCTTCAATGCAAGAAAATACATTTTAAAACAATAAACAAAACTTGTAACGTTTGCTTATCTATAATTTATCTCATTCAAGAATAAGCAAAAAAGATCTCCGACCAGTCTGAGGACACAAACAAAAATATATTTGATTTAAATACTGTATGTAGGAGTAGGACACTGTATTCAGATGTTTTTGTTGCATGTTTCCTGCACACGTCCAAAATAAGCCCACTTGACTGTCCTTGTGCGGCTGTGCTAAAGGCACTGGATATAGGCTATTTGAAGGCATCGGGGGACAAGACAGGAGACGTAAAGACAAGTCACAAGTAGTAGATGCTCAATTACAAATCAGAAAGGATACAATAATTTTTTATGAGTATTTTTCTACTGTTGAAGCTACTGTTGATGAGTTACACCACACTAATGTTTAAAGGTGCTCGACATGAAAAAACTGTAAATCTTGAAAAGAATGTCTGCACAGTTATATCCTTTTTCAGTTTTTCAATGGCCAAGCTTTTGGTCAACAGACCTTCCTCAGGGCACACACAGACAGAGAGTGGAACAATCACCTGAAATGTGCTTAGTCTCATCAGGGTAATCACCAGTAGTTTGCCACACCTGTGGACATAAGGTTGGAATTGTAGTCCAATGGTGTGGGAGTTGTAGTTTTTTTCTTTTTCTCTCTCATCTACCCAACATTCTGAGGTAGCTAGGCATTTTATATATATACACACAGACCATTGTAACCATAGAGTTGAATACAATACTAGAGTGGACACAGGCGCACTGCTCATGGCAATCGTGGCCGCCATCTTGCGACTGCCGGCCGGCCGGGAATCCTAGCCCTCGCAGTGCTGAGTAAGGAACACAAATATCGATTTGTATAATAAATTGATATTTTATATTAGATAGTATATTCATTGTTGATCCGTACGTGTCATTTTATACTATTGTGTCGTTTTAATTATCGTTAATTATCGTTTTCTTTGATACGATTTACGTACATATAGAGTCAGGCATTTCAAATATCATCATTGTATAGTGTGTCAGTGGACAAAGCCGTTTTTGACAGAGGTGGGTCCATTCTACGCTTATGTACATTGAGTGCCTAGCACACGCAAGATGGCGGCCGCGTCGGACGTTTTCCCATGTGGTCAGCCAATGCCGTGTCCACTCTAGTATTGTATTTAACTCTATGATTGTAACAATAGGCTCGTTCGAAATTCGAGTCCGCCCGTCTGCAACTGGCTGCATACGTCAACGAGAATTGCTGGTCACAGCAGGGGTGGGCATTAAATGAGGAAAATAAAGTCGAACACAAATTCTAACGAGACTGAGCTCGCGCCTCCCCGATCATCGTAGCAGATGACACTGGTCACAACACTGGTGACACTGGTGACAACTCGTGACAACTGCCGCATTTGACTTGAGCTAGACGTTTGCATGCGGATGCATCCGTTTGCAGCCTGACGCTGAAAATGTTGCATTGTGGTTAGAAATTGTGTCCGACATGCCCGAAATGTGTGACGTTGTCACGAGTTGTCACAACAATGCGACCATGACACATGACCCGAAAACTCGCGGGAGCATGACGCTTACAGACAAATCGTACAGACCTTTGCAGTTGCCTCCACACAACTGCAAGTGGCTAGCTAACGCCTCCTCGGTGACGCTACTTTGCCATGGTTGGTTAAAACTTCACTGACGTCTGTGCAGGTGCATTGTCCGGTGCTCCCCGACTGGACTTGTCATCTAAAGTGTACGTTATTGTACTCCAATTTGAAGATATATCTCTTCTCTTTATTTTTACCTTGTTCTGATGGTTTATCTGACGCTGTCAAGCCCGGCCCATTATTTATTTAATCTCTAATCCCATTTCTATTTCATTGTCCGTGTTATATACCTACTTATGGTCTTTGTTTTATGGTTTTGCTGTCTTAGTTTTCATGTTTGTGTTGTGGAGCACTTTGGGGCAACTCGTTTTGTTCCAATGTTAATCTAAACTATAAGAAAGACTGGACTTGAATTAAACTCTCAGTGCACCCCACTACAACCATAGACTGTAGAGGACTACAACCCCCGCCCTTCCTCTCCACACATGACTTGTGTGTCATCTGCTACGATGATCGGGGAGGCGCGAGCTCAGTCTCGTTAGGATTTGTGTTCGACTTTATTTTCCTCATTTAATGCCCACCCCTGCTGTGACCAGCAATTCTCGTTGACGTATGCAGCCAGTTGCAGACGGGCGGACTGGAATCTCGAACGAGCCTATTCTCACACATTTCGGGCATGTCGGACACAATTTCTAACCACAATGCAACATTTTCAGCGTCAGGCTGCAAACGGATGCATCCGCATGCAAACGTCTAGCTCAAGTCAAATGCGGCCAATATTGCAAAAATACCCACCACAATAAGTACCCACATGCCTACATACATATAGTAATGTGCAAAAGTTTTAAACAGAAAAAAATGCTGTCAACTAGGAATGCCTTCAAAAAAGGAAGTGTTAATCATTTATGTTCATCGGTTGCAGGTGCGGCTCGTCAATATGGGCAGGTGGGGCAGCACCCTCCCAAAAAACATCCACCCCAAAACATAGTTCCTCCTAATAAATAATGTTACCTACTTAAGTGCTCTGCTTGCTACCTATTTAACTACTCTGTCGCATATGGTTTGTGTATGTGTTTTTTATAACTATTTATTTACCACTGTGAAATTGAATCTCAAATACTTTTGTTGATTGCAGTTATGGGGCAGGACCGGTCACTGCCCACATTCATCTGTTGATTTATCGTATTCTCCTGCGTCAGTAGTCGGAATTGCAAGCAGCGCTAATAGAGTCCAACCTGCCTTTTACCTTCTAGCAGCTCACAGATCAGTACTCCTCTAGTAACGCTAGACTGAACCCAACCGTGTCAAATGGAGCAATGGCCTGCAGCATAGAACCTGCCTTGTCCAACAGCGTGGACTTTCTGTTAAAAAATGCATTTGATGGACTGAAATTAGAAGATAAGTTAGTGATCAAGCAGCTTGGCCCAGATAGACCAGGCGTCAGTATAACACAGAAAACTAAGGACAAATGGAAGATATATACAACCGAACATTTTCGCGAACATGGTATGATGGAAATGAATTGGCTGTGTGGTTGCTCCGTAAGGAATACAGTATTTTGCTTTCCATGTCTACTGTTTAGATCATGCTAGGACAAGGGGACATAGGGATTACAGGAGTTAGTGACGTGGAGCACTTTTCCGAAATAGCAAAAAAGCACACTCTCAAGCAAAGCACATTTACAGTGTGCTATAAAACTACCCATGCTAGGTCAAGTTAATATTGCAGCACACCTCAATGAGGGCTTTCATGTAAGCATTCAAAATCAATTAGAGAGGCAAAATGTGTTGTGCTTACTATATTATATGAGGCTGTTGCATTGTTTGCTTTTAGTACATTGGGTCAGCATTTAATTGGTCTTCGTTAATCATAGCGCTAAATTAATAAAAAAAGAATTAATAATAAAAAAAAGAACTCTGAAACGCATGCAGTGCTGTTTGCAGACAGATTTATTATAGACCTGCTTAGCCCAATTTCTACAGTTAGGTTTTTAATAGGCCTATCAGTATGCATTATTCTAACATTTGGTCATAGTAGTGATTCAGGCAACGGAGTCAGTGTCTGTCACCCTTTTCCTTTAAAAGAGCATCAATTCTTCTAGGTTTACTTGCGAGTTTTTTAAAGAACTTGGCTGGTAGCTTGCTCCAAACATCTTGAAGAACTAACCACAGATGCTCTGTGGATGTACTGTAGTCTTCCTGACATATACAACCAATTTAGTGTAATTGGTTGATCGTACACCTGACTATAATCCTGTGAAATCCCTCACACTTCCAAATGAATGTACAGTGGCGAGGAAACTCAACGAGACCCACCACAAAGACATCATACACAACAGTTTGGCTTTACTTCTAACAGTGACTTCCTGAGTGACTCCGACTCCTATTGCAGTGCCCATCACTCTCAAACACGTCAGCTTCCAAAAAATGACCAAAGGAACAAGGGACAGAAGCCACAAAAAACAATGAAAGAAACAAGATGGGAAACAAAGGAAGACGAGGAGGGGATGGAAGAAACAAACTGGATATGGGGCTAGTGACACGCCAAAAGGCCGGAGTCCGGTCGTGAACCTGTCTGATAAGGTACTGTCACGACCCAGAGGGTAGTTCTAGCACGATCCCAGCTCCGCCCTGTTCCCGTTCCCCTGTTACTCCCCTAATTAACAGGTGGATTGGTAGCCAGGTGTGGCGGGGGAATTCTATTGGATAATCTGGCCTATAAAAGGCTGTCTGGCTGTGAGACGGGGGCTCTCTCTCTCCTCCGTGTTTGGTTTTGGACTTTTGGGTTTGACATTGCAACATTACATGCCGGCACTACACTTTTCATTATTTCAATCACTGATGTTTTTTCCTAATTCTTTAATAAACATTGGTTAAATTTGTAACTACCGGTACGTGTGGTTTCCCATTCATGTTGCTCACGCTTCGAGCCAGCGTGCGTAACAGTACTCACCCCACAACATCTCTCGGCCCTGAGTAAGGGGTTGAACTTTGTTCCCACCAGCTATACAAACTCTTTTCTAATAGTTAGCATGTACATATCAGGCCATAGCGTGTAGCTTAGCTTAGCCATCTTTCTTTGGGCTTCCCTTGCATCGAATAGTAAAGTACATAAGGATAACAATTCCGCTTACAAACAAATACCAATTCCTGAGCTTATTTTGCGAGAAATACTGATGGAAATGTGTCCCCAACACAAATAGAAAAGTAAACAGGCATGACTATGGCTATGGCTTGTTATCCAAACTGTACGGTAAATTTCCTCTTGTGTGTTCCTCCAGAACGTCATTAACCGTCGCATGATTTTTGACGTCATTTTTAGCATACTTTCATATACAGATGGTTACCTTTCCCGATTCTCAGTTCTCAGAAGGAATCTCGTGAGGTTCTCGTGAGGATTACGAGATAATAGCACTTTTACAGTCAACTAAATACTGCAAGTCTTGCTGTGGGTGGGTCAACCTCGGAAGTGAGATCTTTACTTCAGCGTAAACCTTTGTGGTCCTATGCTGTCCCTAGCGGCGGCAGTGGTAAACACTTCTCGCGACTGCAGGAATCTCGACTTGTGAGAATTAAATGAGCATCGGGAAAGCTAGCCATCTGTAAACGTTTCTTACCAGGCAATAACATAACAGATTTCCAAATAAGGCGTTTACAACAGTGCTAAAATCAATGTGCTTAGAGCTTCTAATGTAAAGTTATTTGACTTCAAAGTGACGCTAAAATGAATAGATATCTATAGAATGCTAAAGGACGCTGGGCCCTTTCCGGGTTGGGGGTTTGTGGTCCTTGATTTCCCCAGGGTAACCAGGAGGTTCGGTCAGAGTTGGCATGGCGGTGAGTAACAGAAAACAGTTGTGCCTTTTAAATGCTAAATACCAATAAACTAAAATGTTTTCAACAGCCATTGTGTAAAATTGTGATTCATTGCTAGTAGGTGCTTAAAACAGATGATAGATGATAATGATTCCGAAGTGTTTCTTCAAGTGTTGGGTACGAGTATGGGTTCAATCTGCGCCATGAAGATTACGCTATTATTAAACCATTAAAACAGCTCGAAGAAACTCCACACTCTGTCAGTTATTTATTAATAAAACAGTTTTGACAGGCAGTACCTTGCTGTAGTTTCTCGTTGCCGCCATGATGAAAGTCCACATGAGTCGATTGATGAACATGAACCAGCGGGAAGAATAGGAGGAGAGGTAGTACAATTGACTTGTTTGGACTTTCATCATAGTGGTAACGAGAAACAACTGCAAACTACTGCATGTAAGAACTGTTTTTTAAATAAACGTTGTATACACTTACAAAGTTCTCAGTGCCTTGTTTTGAATGCCAGGGCCTTTGTTGTACTACCGATGGAGTGTGGAGTTTCTTTGAGCTGTTTTAATGGTTTAATAACAGCGTAATCTTCATGCTTTGTCCAAGGGCGCCTAACACTTCCATTGTTAGCCTTCTGGGACAAACGGTAAAAAATAGTAAAGTTCTGAATGCAACAGGCTAACACAATTTTGCTCCTCAGCAAACATACCAACTCGATGTGATGTTTTAACATGCCAATTTTCATTTTACACCGAATTTTTCCTTTAATTGACTGGTGAGTGAACACCATATGTGGGTAATCAAATATCAAGGGAAGCTTAACACCACTCTGTACCGAAAAGACACGGATAAAAACACCCTCCTCTTGGCGAGTAGTTTCCACCCTACCCCATTAAAGAGAGGCCTTTCAAAGAGCCAATTCTTCAGATTGCGACGCATATGCGAGACCACCCAGGCTTACATGAAAGAATCATGAAAGACATGAGTGAACATTTCCAACAGCAAGGATATCCAAAGGAATGGGTTAAGATGCCTATGATGCAGCCTTAAAAAAAACTAGATCATACTTGTTCAGGAAAAGAAAAGAAAAGAGTTTTTTTCTGTGACTTGCATTACCTCTTACTCGCCACATGCACACGTCATAAGGCCAGTTTTTAAAAAACACTGGCACATCCTAAAATCTGACCCACACTAGCCCACAGTATGAAGGAGATGCCATTGTTTGTGTGCAAAAGAGAGAAAAACTTGAGAGACAAATTGGTCCATACGGATTTTGCACATTGTAAACCTAGGTGCGCTTCGCAAAGATTAGCCCACTACCAAATGGGAACTACAGATGCGGTAGATGCGCACAGTGCAACAACACACTTACTTTCGGCACCCTCACACCAACAAAACATTTTCCATTAAAAGTATAATCACTTGTGCTTCCACATGTGATCTATACTTTAACCTGTCCATACAAACTTATGCATGTGGGCAAAAAAACAAGACAACTTAAACAGCGCATTAGTGAACACAAGAGTACCATCCGTAGAAATGGCCATGACTATACAGTAGTGGTACATTTCAATGACATAAGCCATGATATCTCTTTCCTACGCTTCTTTGGAATCGAGCGGATAGGTCTACCGCGCAGAGCTACTTTTAAAAAGACGTGAAGCGTACTGGATCTTCACCTTGCAGACGCTCTCGCCAACAGGTCTTAATGATGAGTTTAACTTAAACATCATGTTATAACATCTACCACTTAACCTAATTAAGTTCATGTGTGTTAGTGGATTGCGTGTGAAGGAATTGTGTAGATGTGAAGGAATTGTGTTCCCTCTATTTTACTACACTGTTTTCCGGGTACAGGCGAGACTGACAGGTCCGTCAGCCTAATAGCGCGCAGGTAGCGTGGAGCGTCTTTGTGAATGAATAACGTAATTTAGTAGTAGGACAAGATTGGTCCATCATAGTCAACCAAACTTTTTTAACAAATACGAAGATTGAACCATTTGTATTGTAAAGTTGCCTGATGATGCTCAGTAGACCAAAACATTGCAAATAAACACTGCAAATGAGGCTTGTGTGCGGGAGCTAGTTAGAAATGCCGGTAGGCCTTTCCCTGCACCCCTAGTATCAATGCCAGGTTAATGAAAGGTTATGGCAAATGGTGGCATATGACCAGAACTACACACAGTACAAACACTGAAGAATTGCAGCTCACAGTAACAGGTCAGCCGAGGTGTTCTAACTTGCCGGAAAATGGCTGCCTATGTACTTGCGTGAACTGAGTGTCTGCGTGAGCATCGCGGCTTACTCCGTGACAAATCATAAAAATAAAGGTGGCATTATTGGTTATGTAACTGTATGACGATGGCCATGATGGTAATGATGTTATTGATTTTTTTTTGTGATTGTATGATGAGGATAATGTTGATTTAATGTTAATGTTTATGTGGTGATTTCATCCAGATTGTAGGTTTACAGTCCCTCTACCAATGCATTTACATGCATTCTCATTAGCTGTACCACACCAACTGGTTTAAAAGCTATAAAAGTTTTAAAGGGTTCATAATACACAGCCTTTCTCTAAGGACCATACTGCAGCTTTAGGAGAGGGGGAGGGGTAACCATCACCTCAAAGAAAGAGAATGGTTAGTCCCAGTCAGGAAAAAAATAACTGGTGTTGATCAAAACCTACTGCCATTAAAATCTGATGTCAAACCCTAAGGTGACCCTATCACAGTCTTGTGTCTCACAATACCCTCACTTTCATCCCCAGACATGTAGATGTAGACATGTCGGTGTAAAATTAACTTTGGGTATGTTAAAACGAGATAATGAGTTGGTGTGTTTGCTGAGAATCGAAGTTATGCTACTCTGTTGCATTGCGAAGTTTGTGATTTTGTGGTTTTTATGGAAAAGGCTCACCATGCTAATAATCAGGGTATGGAGGTAGGTTGACATAAAACAAGCACGCTAGACAGGGCATGGGTTCTAGCAGAGCACTTTGGCTAGTGGTATAATTTGTGCACAACTATTCTAGATAAATACGGTGTATTAGCAGCAAAGAAAATGTGAGGTGCATAAGGTGCAGTGTGCTGGTTTGCATTCTAAGTTGCTAAGAAATTACAGATCTATTTGTAATTGCACTACAGGTTGTTCAACAGTCTGACTGCCTTGGGGGAAGAAGCTCTTCACCATTTTGGAGGTGCAGGCAGTAATACTGTAGCCAGAGGGGGCACCAATGTGCCAATTCCCCACATATGACAGATAAAAAAAAAAAAATTCAAGCGCTTGTGCCGCCCACCATGAAATGCCGCCACAAACAGCTGTCCTGTTAGCTGTCCTGTTCATTCATCCTCCTCGCTTAGAGTGGATCTACAGCATCACACAAAGGACAAACGGTGCAACTTGCGAGGGAGGCGCAGCAGGTGTAGAGTAGAATGTAAGTGATTGGTTTCTACACCATTAAATATAGAAAATTAAAATTACCGTGTTTATGTGTAGCTTTCAATATTTTTGCAATATCATAATAAGAATGTGTGAGGTTATATGGTAAAAGCATTGTTGCACAGGTAGGGTATGGCTGGCATTATACAAGCCTTTTTATGCTGCCTTGCAGATAATAAGGTAAATATTTGTATTTTTCTTATACACACAAAGTAATTTTATTTTGTTTTAATACTGCATACAAAGAACCTGTTTATTTTTTATCAGGCAGATAAAGTAAATTAATGCACAGATGCTGTCCTTGTGATGACAATGATGACATAGATATTAATCTACTGTTGAAGCTATTTAGCAAATGCTCTTTGCAAAATAGTTTGCTTCAAATTGTGTGATTACTGAACGGCTTTGAAATTACAAATAAGAATGTCAAGTCTTGTTTATGTTTGATTGTCACTTGTGTGGTACAGCTGTATGTTTTGCTGCTTTTTTCCTTTTTTTCATACAGCTACGTACATGTGTCAGCTGTCCATAGGGCTTGTCAGGGAGAGAGACATTATTGATGGACAAGGTGCCTGGGGTTGCTGCACTGCAGTGAAAAGACAAGGAAGACTTGTTATGTGATGTTGACTCTTTTCTTGCTTGTAGTCTTTCTTTCTTTCTCTCCTTTTTCTGTTTCCATTCCCTATCATCTAAAGTTGTGCGTGTTGTCTTCTGATATAGATTCAGTGCCACTAGGTCAGAGGCCGTGATCTGAAGCTGATGTGCTGCACTTACTCCATCCTACCTTGGAGAGGCAGCTTTTATTTTTAATGGACCTGCTGCGCTAACCTACTGACACACACACCCTCGGATCCACTTGTCACTGCACTGTGGCCATGACAGCATCATACAGCCCATCACTCACAGAAATGCTTGCTATGCACTTCCGTTCAGTGTAGAAAGAACTCGCACCACTGCTGCCAATGCAAACAGTGAGTGTGTTCAATTTACAACAGCAAGTTATACAGAGTGAAATAAAATGTGCAAAACATTTTCAGTCCCAGTCAGACCATTATCAGTATGTACTATGCACTTGTGCCCATACCCTTTCCCACTGTATGATGATGCTAACCACGTAGTCCAGCTGCAGGGATTTTATTGCATTCCCCAAACCTTGTGTGGTCAGTGTGTGAGATCTGCAGATGCTCAATAGATTATTTGTCAGCAAGAACTGCAGAGTAGCCAGTGATTCAGCAAGGCCTAAGCATTGCTTAGCAATGAACATCCAACCCTCTGAGGAATCAGGTGGAATGCCCGTTAACGGCTCAGTACAGGAGCACACTGGACAAGACAAACAAAAATGTAAAACTGTTGGAATTTAATAATCATGATAAAGGCATGAAAGATATTCGATTTAGCACATTATCTAATATCTGTTGTATGACTGAAGCAGATTGACCATGTTTGTGATTTACCTGCTATTGTGTGCATTTGGGAAAGTAAAAGGAGTAGGGAAAAGCTGTGTGTTCGATTACTTAACAGTAATATGTGGCAAGAACTTTTCAGTGGATGCATATTGGCAACAACAACATTAAGATGATTTAGTGTTTGTATTGCTTTCTTATCTGAATTTGTCACTGATGTGAAATTTGAGAAATAATTATACAAATGTCTTGGGTTTTTCTAGCCGTGAGATTGTAAGGCCGAACCAAAACCATAAATGCTTATTATTCTTCCAAATCAGCACACTGACCGTCTTGCAATAAAGTGTCATTTTATATACATCCCTTTTTATAGAACTATAACGTGAGGGCAACATCATACTCAAGGTCATATTGCTATACTGAATAACTTCACATCAGCAACCCCATTTACATGTATATCTGTTCCCTGCAGGACTGCTTTTTATCCAAATAGAGTAGAGGATAAGGTATGTGTGTGTGTGTGTATATATGTGTGTGTGCGCATATGCAAGTGTGTGTGTGTGTGTCTGTGTGGGTACATTCCATTCATATACACCTTGGGAATGAAATCCTTGACAATGGTGCTATTTTTGTGCCTTTTCTCCAGTGGTTGAGTTACATGAACACTGATTACCTCTGACTCATGGCCTGAAGCCTCCTGCCCAGGGCTATACTACCAACGTGCTTTTATTCATGATAGCAGCACCCTCTCGTGTGATAGCGCCTTCATATACATTTATTACAACTATGATGGGAGATACGGTGGACCTCTCACCTACTGTCAAACAGACACACACACACACACACACACACACACACACACACACACACACACACACACAGGTTGTCCATACCTACACTCAAATATTGAAGTGAAGGGCGGCACCCTCTGGCAGAGTCGAATAAGCCATATCTTAGATCTAATTCGCCTCAGTGTGACATTTACGTTTGTGATGGGTGGACCATCCACTCCAACAGCTAATAAGGACAAACCTGTCCTTTCTCCACTCCCACAAGGCCATAAGCACTTCCATTCATTACCAAAGCCCCTATACACACACACACTCACACACACACATAAGTACACACACACACAGAAGCATGCGCGCACACACACTCTCTCCTACACACACATGCACCTACATACACCCACACACACAGAAGATGAAAAAGCCTTGTGCTCTCCATGATGGATGTCCAATCTATACAATGCAGTCCTATTCTCAATGCATGTGCCCCCAGGGAGGTATTTATTGCTTCACATATGGGCATGGAAAAGTAGGAGTGATTGGGAAAGGATTGAAAACGAATGCCCGTGTATGGCTCCCAAAGGAATTGCACTTCGGAGAAAGGGTTCAGAGGATGGGAGCCCTTGAGCAAGGCATCTAACCCCACATTGCTCCAGGTACTGTACTCTGTAGCTAACTAACTGTAAGTTGTTCTGGATAAGAATGTTGGCTAAATGTAATGTAATATTTTCTGTGAATTAAAATATCATAGCCAAAATTACAACACATATATCTGATGTAGGGGCCAGAGATTGTCTGGACATGGACTGTTTCTTGTCCAGCCCACCAGAGGAGAAATGGATTTCATGTGATCATAGTGATAGCCAGCTTTAGTCAACATCTTCAACTATGCTCAGCGTCTCTGCTCTTACTGTGACATCCCCCTGCTGAACTAGCATCATCTGAAACTGTCTCTTGTTCAATTATCCACTCTTCTTTTCTCTTCCCTTCTTTTCTTTTCTCATTTCTTCTCTTCTCTCCTCTTGTATTCTTTCCTCTTTTCTTCTTAACTTATTTACTGTCTTATCAACCCTCCTCTCCTCCACATTCCTCTACTTTCATTTCTACTTCTCTATTTCTTCCTTTGTCCTCTCCTCTTATCTTCATTCCTTTTCTCTTTCATCCTTTCCTCTTCTGTCCTCCTTCTCACTCATTTCATTTCTAGTCCTCTGTCTTTCCCTTTTTCTTCTTTTTCTTCTCCCCCTACCACTACTCTTTTCCCATCTTATTTCCTCTTCTATCCCCTTTTCTTCTTTCCTCTAATCTCGCCTGCTCTCCTCTCCTCTCCTCTCTTCTTGTCTCCTCTCCTCTCCTCTCCTCTCTCTCATACTCTCAGGCAAAGCAGAGCATTGGTGCTGTCTGTTTCTACAGTGTATGCATGCCACAGCCACTGAGCAGCACAGAAAATCAACGGCATTGATTTCACAAGCTACAGGGTTGTCTGAGTCACCATTCTCAATGAATGCAGAAAAAAAATTGTCTCTGCCCAGTAGGAGTTGGGCTGTCTGGACTCAGTCTGGTTTCAGTCATATGAAATTTAGACCCACAATAATCTGACGGATAACTGAGATGTATTGATTACGTTTGGAACTGATATTGATTAGGATAAAGACAGGCAGATAGTATTTGAGAGGTGATGAGTACAACCATTATGTGGTTTCTGTGGCCTATTAAGAATTCATTGCTGGAAATGTCAGTACAAAAGGAAGTATGCTCTTGTTTGCTGGCTATCGACTTGCAGGCTTTATTCATTATGGAATTGTGTGACTCTTTATTGGTTGATAGATTTATTCAGGGTAATCAATAAAACTTTTCAAATCAGTGCCTTTTTACAGGTTGGCAAAAGATATTGCCACTGAAGGCCAAAGACTGCAATATACCACTGGGCCTCATTACTGATGAATATCATTAACCTTAATGTAGCTCTGCACGCACACACGCACATACACACACACTCACATACGCACACACACACAAACACAAATGGGGAACCTTGAACATATGAGGGCAGATAAAATATGCGATTATACTCTTATTATAGAGGACTGTGCAGTGCCTGACACTGGCAGATATTCCTTTTTAAGCTATAAACATACACCTCACCAGTCATGGATAAGGACCAGGTTTCATAGCATAGAGATGTGTGCCAAATGTACAGCAAAATATGGGCATAGGGAATGTTGATACTTCTTAGTTGTAGTTGTGTTGACTTACTGCTCATGGCTGAAACACTGGATACAATTGGTGATGGATCAATGAAATGCGTGTGTGACATTTATGGTGTCATTAAAAGGTTCCTGCCCAACACGCTGTAATTCTAGGGTGTAGGTCTCTGTATTGAATAGTGCAAGCTTGGCCCGACAGACCCATTGATTAGGAGTGTGCTTTTATGCATGCATGTGTGTGTTTGTGCGTGTGTGTGTATGTATGTGTGTGGTGGTGGTGGGGGGGGGGGGTATGACTGTGGTCCTGCTTCCTCTTGTTTTATGTGCAAGCATGTTTAAAACTATGAGGATTGTGGATTGAGGATTGTGAGGAATGTGTGTGTATGTGTGTGTTTTCAGCCTCCTGCACGATGTCCCTGCCTTGCTGTGTAAAAGTGTGTGTGTGTGTGTGTTTGTGTGTGAGGGCTAAAAGACTGATTAACCAGCTCCCTCATGAGCGACTCAATATCTCCCCCTCATCCCAGTCAACCTGAACACACACCAGCAGCACTGACCTGCTAAATATTCATCAGGAATGAATCAGTCTGCACAGACACACACACACGTACACACACACACATACATACACACACCATCCCCTGTAGGTGTGTATTTGCAGCAGCTCAGCCCCACACACAAGCCTGTCTGATAGTTATTATATTTTCTGCACCACCGAGGAAAGAAGAGAGAGAGTGATGAAGGGAGGAGAAAGAGGGAGGTGGAGAGAGGGGGACATCAGGTTACATTTTCAGCTGAAAATGAAAACTATGGCAGCAGTACAAGTCCTGACATTCAGTGATAAATTCTGTGTGATGCTCCTACAAGCTAGTTATCAGTGTGTGATGCTGGGCATAGTGCTACAGATCTGTTCAGGCCAATGAGAGACCAGCAGCCCTGGATAACATGGAAGTAGGTGGACGTGGATTGCAACTCCTGTTTGTGTATATCTGTGTGTGTATGCTTTTTTTGTGTGTATTTAGTGTTGGTTTGTGTTTGTGTGTGTGTGTGTGTGTGTGTGTGTGTGTGGTGCAAGGCCATTGCAACTAACTCTGGGCCTAATACACAGCAACATCAATATAGATACAGTCTGTACATCAAACTTCTGTCTGTCCATCTTTCCACTGTTGGTCTGCTGAAGATAACTGCATACTCTTTCTCTCTCTCTGTCTCTCTTTCTCTCTCTTTCTCTCTCTCTCTCTCTCTCTCCCTGTCGTGTGAGTATGTGTCTTTCTATGTGTGGGTGTGGGTGTGTGCGTGCGTGCTTGTGTGTGTGTCTAGTACAGAAGGTGTGTTCATCAAGCCTTTGTCCTTCTGACCGCAGGGTGAGAGGGGAGATTACGACCTAAAAGCAATTTGGAGTGTCAGAGAAAAGGCACTGTCCAAAGTCCAGAAGAGCCTTTCCCCACAGGAGCTATCTTTGAAGAGGTATCTTCAAAAATATGTAAACATATATTTGATATATATTTGAGGACACAGGCCACGTGCAGAGCTTTGGCAACAGATTTTGTTTACCTGCAGAGCAGAGACATTTGCGCTCCTGCCATTAAAATAAGTGGGCCCCACGGCCTACAGTAGGAAAGTTAATAGCCCACTTTGGTTAAACAACAATCTCCTCTATACCGCACCCATTTTCCCTCCTCCTCTCCCTTCTTCTATTTTTCTCTCCTCCTCTCTTTCTTCCCCTTCCCTCCCCCAGCTATCCTCATGTCACCTCCACTCAACTCTTCTCACCACTCCCCTCAGCTCCTCTCCTCTCCTTCACTTCTCCCATCTTCACCCTTCTCTTTACTCTTCTTCTTTCATACACTACTCTCCTCATCTCTCCTGTTTTTACCTTCCTCTTCTCTCCTCTGTTCTTTATACCATTCTTTCCACCTCCTCCACAGTGTTTTCTCACTCTTTTTCCTTTTCCTCTTGGTCCTCTTTATCCTCAGCATTTTATCCAACCCCTCTGTCGTCCTCCTCCTCATTTTTCTTCTTTTTTTACTTTTTTTTTCTACACCACTACACCACTACACCACTCTTCCTCCTCTTCCCTGCTGGTTCCTGACTGTTCTCAGCTGCAGGTGTCAGTCCTAATGTTGTCTGTATCAGAAGTTAAACAAATTAAACAGCCACTTCTCCCCTGGCTGATTGAATTCGTGTTGAGAGGGTTTGTTTATAATCACCTGTTTCCAAAGCCTCTGGCAGCTCCAGTATCGCCGGAGGTCAGTCAGGTCTGGGGAGGGGAGATGTGAGGAGGGCAGATGTGGGGAGGGCAGATGTGAGGAGGGCAGATGTGGGGAGGGCAGATGTGGGGAGTTGAGATGTGGGGAGGGCAGATGTGGGGAGTTGAGATGTGGGGAGGGCAGATGTGGGGAGTTGAGATGTGGGGAGGGGAGATGTGGGAGGGGAGATGTGGGAGGGGAGATGTGGGAGGGGAGATGTGGGAAGGGGCCCCTTTGCAGATTGGCCATTACCTAAATAAGAGCACACAGGCAGGACACAGCACTTGGCAGCCTGAGATGAGCCATACCAAACTGGTATTAGTTCAAGTGCCACAAAACAGGGGCTTAAAATAACTTTTGACAATATGCCGTGTGTGTGTGTGTATGTCTGTCTGTGTCTTTGTGTGTCTGCATATACCATTCTTGGAGAGCCTGTCTAGCTGTGTCTGTCAGGGTGTGTGTGTGTGTGTCTGTGTGTGTATGTGTGTGTGTGTGTGTGTATGTGTGTGTGTGTGTGTGTGTGTGTGTGTGTATGTGTGTGTGTGTGTGTGTGTGTGTGTGTGTGTGTGTGTGTGTGTGTGTGTGTGTGTGTGTGAAGCACACTTGATAGTCTTGGCCCTTGACTACTGAAGTGTCCTCCTGAGCCCCTGTGATCTTTTCCTGTTTGCTGAGGGCCATGTAACCTTCTCTGTGGCCTGGAGGCGGGGCTAAGAAGCACCAGGGTTCCTGTGGCCTTTTCTGCAGCTGGCAGGAAGCTGTCACCTCTGCTGAGCCAGACGGCAGGATGTGGTCCTGGCCTGTTGTGAACTGTGTGTGTTCTTGCCCAGTTTACAGGCATATGAACAAAAGGCTTGCTTCCATTGTTATTCTAGACAGGTTTTGTGAGTAGGGCTGTTGCTTTCTCCTGCTAGTATCTTTTGTGTGTGTGTGTGTGTGTGTTTCTTGTTTGCCCAACATGGGGAGGTGAGCATCAGATTGGAGTATTGATCACAGCACGGTGACACTGACTGTTTCAGGAAAATTTAATCAGCTGACCTTCCTACTGAAGCTGCTGAGGCATAACCAGCATTCACAAGTGCGCACACACACACACACACACACTCACACACACACACACACACACACACACACACACACACACACACACACACACACACACACACACACACACACACACACACACACACATATATATGAATACCCATCCATCCACCCACACACACACGCACACACACTGACACATTCATACAGTCACATGCACAGCTTGCTCCACTCCACACACATGTCTTCTCCTCCCACCTGTTGGCCTGCAGGACCAGTGGAGGATGAAGACACGAGGACAATTACCACCAACATGAACATAGTCACACACACACACACACACACACACACACACACACACACACACACACACACACACACACACACACACACACACACACACACACACACACATATACATACACAAACCACAAACACACACACACATGAGTAAGGACAATTACAACCACCACTACGGTAGATGCTCAGACACTCAGAGACACACACACACACACAAACACAAGCAAGGACAATTACCATCACCACTACATAAAATGCCCGCATACACACACACTGACCTGAACAAGGACAATTACTGTACCACCACCAGCATGGAATATTGTCAGACACACGCACAGACAGACAGACAGACAGACAGACAGACAGACAGACAGACAGACAGACAGACAGACAGACAGACAGACAGACAGACAGACAGACATGCAAGGACATTTACTGCCACCAGCACTGAAAGAGAGACATCAAACAGCACATGTTCAGACAGAGGCAAACACACACACACACACACACTACTGTATCCAGCCCTCTGCACTCCGAAGGTTCTAAGTGGTCAGTGCTTCTTCTCCGCCCCTGCTCAGACAACTAACTTGCTGGAGAGACTAGCTGAGATACTAGTTCTCATTCTTGAGATAACTTAATACACAGTGATCATTTTGAGACATTTTTGTTTTGACAGCTGTTTGTCAACAGTTGACATATGTTTGTTGCTGTTGTTCCTCAGAGAAAAGAGCTTTGATAAGTTTATTTTTATTTTCTCAGTTAGTTAATCTAAATGCTAAAACTTAATACCAAATTGAACATAATTACAGCTTATACAATAATGCAATAATTCAGCAATAATTAATGAATAAATACCATCATTTCTTAAAGGTGAGTGGCAATGTCATATTTTGTGCCTTTACTTTTATGTTAATTGTGTAATTATGCCTCACATTAATCTGCACAGTTAACATGCCCATGTAGCTCACGTTTAATGTTAGCATACTGATTAGGCTTGGAATAAACTCTATTTGACCTAGCTTATGTGTACACCTCTGCGTACACAACCTTGATCCTGCAGCAGTCATGGCCAGAACACACAATCCCACATCACAAGGTAATGCCTGTGGAGTTTCTTCGAGCTGTTTTAATGGTTTAAAAATAGCGTAGTCATCATGCTTAGTCTAAGGGCACCTACCACTTCCATTGTTAGCCTTCTGGGTCAAACTATAAAAAATAGTTAAACTCTGAATGCAACAGGCTAAATCAATTTTGCTCCTCAGTACACATACCAACTCGGTATGATGTTTTAACATGCCAATTTTCATTTTACAAGTTCTCCTTTAAGGAGTTGGGTTTGGGATCAGAAGGTTGAAGGTTCGCAGGAAATCAGTGCTCCCCAGCACCATATCTATGGCTGAAGTTCTATGGTTGAAGTGTCCTTGAACAAGGCATCTAACCAGACATTCCTCAAGGGGGACTGTCCCTGTATCCAATTCACTGTAGGTCGCTCTGGAGCTTATAGCCACAGTTGGCAGGTCTTCGAAATCATAGGACCTTGCCTTGAAAGTTCAAAAAGATACAACATCTTGGTCCCTCCCTCACCCTTTCCTGAGCTCCAAAACGACCCTCCTCTTGCCCTCTCCATCATCTACAGACATGGTAGTGTGTGTGTGTATGGGGGGTTGCGGTGACTGAGACTTGATTGACAAGGGGCTACCATTGCCTTTTTGCTCTGACAGATTCCCAATTGATAATAAATGGTATTTTTGCAAATGGTAATTTTGCAAAATATGTATGTTGGTTGTACTGTAGGTGCCAAAGGGTTCATATTTGTTCCTAAATTGCCTACTTCATGTACTACTGTTAGAAAATTGTGACAGTTTCAGCAAATATGATTAAAATATGCTTCCAATTGCAGCTTTAATGTAATGTAACATGCTACACATCTCAACTGGTTATCATAAAAGACAAGATGGCAAGCCTGTCCCAGGAGACTTCATGTGTAGGACACCAAGCCCATGACAGCCTGGCTAGCTGCCATATGGTTTCTTCAGTGTCTGCCTGAACTTTAAAACCTGCACGTGTGGATGACAAATAAGCTTACTTTTCCACACAGGAAAGTACTTAACATTTACACACACACCCATACACCAAAGAACTATTCTTGTAATGTTTTCATAAAGGGACTTGTGTTTTTAGCCCTCTTCTTCATCTTGGGTACATATTTTGTACTCTTTCACTTCCTAAATGCTTCCAAAACTCTACCTACACACCCACTAGTTTTAGTCATGTCATACTTTCACTTTCTCTCTCGCTCATTTTTCTCATCTTTCATCATTCATTCATTCATTTTTGTTCACTTATTAAGATCCATCTCTATGTCACTCCCACTCTTTTTCCCTGTTGTTGTCTTTCTTTACTACCAAACTATTACCTTCTCGTCTTTTTTTCTCTACATCACTCCTGCTCTCTCTTTTTCTTTCTCCATCTCCTGCCCTGTGTCTTTAACCTCATGCTTTCTTTCCTTCTTCCTTTTTCTCCATCCATCTCCAATCTCTGCTCCCCCCACTTTCTCCCTCTCCTTTCTCACCCACACCATTCCTCTCTTGTCCTCAGTCTGCCCACCCCCTCTCTCAGCTGAATGACTGTTCTAGTCATTGGCTCCTTCTGTGATGTAATGATGTAATTTATGTTTGGTCCTCCTGCAGGATGGAGCAGGTTATGGCCATTCCTCCATACCCCAGCCCCATGGCTAATAAACTCTCTGTGATCGGGGGGAGTGGTGGCAGATAATATTCCCCATATCTCAATCCATTGCCTTCATGCTGGTCAGTGGTATCGATCTGCAGCTTCAGTAAAACCACATCCTTTGAGGTCTGTTTGCAGTTGGACGTCAAACTGGCTCGAAAATTCACTTCCTGCCTCCATTTGAGAAGTGAACAAGTGCCTGTCACTTGGCTGAGGGGGCTGTCAGCCTGGTGTTTGCATGTGTGTCAGTAGGCACATCTCTGGAGATTTACAAAAATCAATGCCACGCTGTGAAAATGCGATATAATTCTCAGACTGCACAGCACCATCCCACCTGTCTCTGGTTCAACACTTTCGCATAAGGTCAAGCACACTGCTCGCTAACACCATTCTGGATAATTGGGGTCGATTCATTTGTTCTTTACAAAAGCTGTTTCTGTGTTAATTTCACTCTCATTTTTTCTCTATCTCCTCCACCCACGGTAGACCATTAAGTGCTTTTGAAGAGAGCACCATCCTATCCTATCTGCACCATGGGGTTAAGATTCCATTTATAGGAGTCAATATCCACAGCGTAAGTCATTAGTTTGCTGGTGGTGTTGGGAGGGAGACAGAGGATTGTGGATTACAAAAGTGAAGAGATGTGAAGTGCTGGAAGCCATATTCAGCATGGCAGCTGGATTTGGAGTAGATGTGGCTCCTTTTTTGAGACGGTCTCTCAACCACTCAAAATGAAACTCAGATAGCGGCTGACAGTTCGAAGCAACATTCTTTGAAAACACAACATTCAGACTAGTAATTTAACTTTAATATGTATTTGCTTTTTCAAATATAAATGTAGGACATGCTAGGAATACATATGCAAAAATTACCTGAATTTGTTTTAAACCATGTTTCAGTTTCACTAATGATTATTCACACTTAAAGGAGAAAACCAGTGTAAAATGAACTTTGGGTATGTTAAAACTAACGAGTTGGTATGTTTGCTGGGGAAAAAGTCAAAAGACAAAACTAGTGAAAAAGGCCCGCAATGCTAGTGATCGGGGCATGCATTAGAGACATTGTTATTTTTAATATTAGCCCCACACTTTATTGGTAGTATGACAAGGGCCCTGGCATTCAAAATGAGGCATTGAGAACTTAGTAAGCATTCACCTTGCCATTCTCCAGACCCCAAGCGGCCAGACCTCACCATCACATAGGAGGAGCAGTTGCCTGGAAGAGCAGAAGGACAGCCAAAATCCACGCTTTTCTAAAAGCTAACACCTGCAAACCAGCACATTAATAAACAATCTGTACACTTAAAAGGTTATCAATGACTCATTTTAAAAGTCAGTGCCCTTGTTATATTACCAAGGAAGTGTGGAGCTATTTTAAGCTTTTTAAATGGTTTTAATGTCTTCAAGCTGACGTGTGGCCCAATCACTAGCATAGTGAACCTTATTGATAAATCGGATAAAAAATAACTGAGTTTGAAATGCAACAGGCTGGTAGAGAACAGAATGCCTTTTATTGTAACTACACACATATACAATGTACACTAAATGCACAATGAGACTGAAAGCAACTCACTTTTCAGTGCAGACATGTATGCAGAATTTTTGCAATATAAAATACAAATATTACATTTAGCTGACACTTGTATAGAGTGACTTGCAGTTATTTTAGGTACAGTCCCTGGAGCAATGTGGGGTTAGATGCAAAGATTGCAGGATTCAAACCTGCGAACCACAGGAGGTTAATCACACTCCCGAAAAGAAAGGTGGACTCATGTACAGCCTTAATGGCTTTAGTGGAGCATGTGATGCATGACATGAAAGTGTTCACATTAGGCACTTTACAATAACTCGCACACACAACGAAAAATCCATATACAGGTACATGTACATGTGTCCTTGTTTTGGTGATAAAACTATCCACACACGTGTGTACCTTTGTAGGGGGAATTTGTGTGTGTGTGTGTATGTGTGTGTGGTAGCCTTGTACACACAGGCTTACCACTGCAGGGTAAGTATTTGCATGAGTTAATGATGAGTTACATCTTGAATTATGTTTATGGCACAGTCATTAGGAGTTATCTGTGGTGAATTCATGATGTCATATTAATGGTTTTTATGATGTTGTTTTTATGGTGACATTCACAGTCAGTTATATCTAAATGAATGATAGGATATGTATTTATGGGGAAGATAAGTTATATTAATCAAATATTAATATAATACAGTATTCTTATAATAGGGAAATATGCTGAAGTGTGACAGCAACCCTGGTTGGCTGAAGTATGTCTCACAAGCCCCCCACACCTTTTTACAGGCCCCCAAAAGCTGCAAAAGGGCTTGTTTACTGTGGAACAGTAGATGTGCCATGATGCTCCTCCTCTGCAAGAGTTCAGTAGTGCCAAGATGCCAGCTGTCTCCAGAACCAGCTCTGTCTGATCTGCAGCACGGGTCTGGTCCTTATCCAACCTGACTGTTTACGATAGCAATCCTTACAATACCTCTAGAATGTTCCTCTTCAGAATGTGCTGCGGGAACCTTGCTGTACCAGTTCAGTTGCACAAACCGCAGAAAAACAAAACAAAAGCTATAAGTGTGCCTTGTTCAGTCAGAATACATGCTGTTGATCAATTTGTAGAAACATACAGTATCTTTGATATTTTCTTCATTCTGTTCCTAAAACTTCCTACAGGTCTACACCTTTGTCTTGTCCAGTGTGCCCCTGTATTGAGCTGTTTGGGCATTCCCCCTCTGATTCCTCAGAGGGTTGGATGTTCATTGCTAAGCAATGCTGAGGCCTTGCTGAATCACTGGCTACTCTGCAGTTCTTGCTGACAAATAATCTATTGAGCATCTGCAGATCTCACACACTGACCACACAAGGTTTAGGCAATGCAATAAAAACCCTATAGCTGAAGTATGTGGTTAGCATCACACAGTGAAAGAGATGGTATTGTGTTTGGTATTGCTGCCACTGATATAGTGCATAACACTGACACACTTTCTCTGTCACAGTTTTGCTCAGCTGCTTTGGTTCATCTCTCAGATGAGAGTCAATATGTCCCAAATGGTTTGCTTAACCTCCAAGTTTATGGAGGGCATATTATCACACTGACCTGTGATTATTCTGAACATTTTTCAAATGCTTCTGCACAGAATCATCTACTATCGTGTACTATCACCTGTGTTTCAGTCTTGCCATAAAAAAGGCGTAAGTATATGCAGTGTTCATTCAGTTTGTTCACCAGTTAAAGGAAAATTAGGTGACAAAGCCAGAGTGGATGTGCCAGGTCAGTGCAGTGATGGTATAACGCCATGGCATACATCGATGTGTCCTGCCATCCTTTTACCACAAGGCCTAATATCTTACTGTCCTGATGTAAAATCTTCCATAGGATCCCATTAATGAGACTGCAGAGAAATTCTGATCACCTTTGTGTCTAGTTTAAGCAATAGTTTTTGTCATGCTAAAGCAATTTTCTGAGTAAAGGTGAAATGTGTATTATTATCCTTGTTGGATAGCTGTACTTGATTCTGAAAGATTTTATGAGTCATGTAAAACTTTGACTTTGTTTCTTAGGTGATACATTTTAATAATTGATAGCAATACATTAAACAACTAATCAATAACAAATACCTTCAGAATGTCATTTTATAGGCTACTGACATTTTATAGGCTTCTGGCAATAGGACAAGGCCTTTTGTCCTGGTTGTCCAACTCTGACTTAAGGGCTGGCACTTTGGTGGCACATCGGTAATGTGTTGCTTGGGGCATTGGGAAAATAAACATATATTTTGTTTTTTGAAAGTAGCCGTTTGTGTAGTTAGTTTTGTATGAAAGTATGAGGAATGCACTTACTGTTATGAAAAATCCAACTGTGAAAAAAACCTCACCATTGGTACACAGAGGGTTTTGCCAAGCAGTTGTTACATATTGTGTTTCTTTCCTTTTCCAAAGGCTCAGTGAATATTTTCAGTGAATAACTAATTAACATCTCAACTTTTTTACCATAACATTTCTGCCATTAAAATATTATACAATGTTTTTTTTATTTACTTCGCAACGAATATTATGGTTATTAATAGTCAGCCAGAAAATTGTCATATTCAAAGAAATTCATGTGACAAACATGTCTCCAGGACAGGATGCAGGATAGTTTTTTCATAATGAAGTCGAATCCCCACAGGTAATAGCCTTCTAAATTGAATCACAAAGAGGGAACCTACCTGCCGCAGCGTACAACATGCCCTCCATCCCCGCCACCCCAACCTCCAAGCCAGAATATCACTTCTGTCCCACCAAAGGCAAGCACTCTACCGAGACAAACAGCATCACCAACACTTTAAGCTGCGTTTAAATTACCATTAAAACGGCGACTGGGTTTGCGTGATCAGCCATTCACTCAATAATTTCCCATTGACCACAGCTAGGGTAGGGATAAAACTACTGAATAATAGCAAAAAAAACTGTCCAGAGGTTACTAGGCTTTCATTTAGTCCCAGCTGATCACGTAGGGAGGGCACCTGTGAATGCATGCTGTAATGAGCAGAGTGCGGCTTAGACACGGTTCCACGGTGAGAGTACAGCACCAACGCACTGCTTGACTCCAGACATTTCACTTCGCAACGCTCTAATGGGAGGCATTTTGGATGTTACGGATGTAATTATTTAATGCTTGTTTGGTTTTTGTGACGATTAAATACAACGGGACGGCTTGGTAATTCGCTCTTGTAGTTTTTCAATCGGCAACTACTGCGTTCTGCACGAGTAATGTCAAGGAGCTTTTCGTTTTCCTCCCCGGAGCCGTTCTCAGCTCTTTCCCTCAACTCGGCAGGAAGGAGAAGAATCAGCCCTCTGGTCTGAGGTGAATTGATGCAGATATTTGCAGCATACCCATTCGAAGAGGAGAGAGCGCAAGAGCCAAAACATTTTGGATTTGAACAGAATTTATCATTGTTATCTATTACCAAAAGGGGGATTATCCGACCTCTTACAACTATTTGGATGCGTTTTTTTCGGCGCGCTAACGTCCCATATTAAAGCAGTGTCCCTGTAAATGTATGAGTACAATTTTTACGCACTGTCTTTTTTTAACTGTTTCCTTTTTTTCTCTCATGGATTTTCAAACCTATCATTGAACTTCGGAGCTTTTAGAAAGAAGAGTGGAGCTGTGCGGACAAGATACTCCTTCACGATAAAGCACACAAAGATTCTCTAGTCATTTTACCCTGACGCCACCTGACAGAGTCCTTTTCGAAAGCAAAGGCAACCTTCAGAGGAAAATTGTATCGGAGACGGGGAGGAAAGCGTTTGGAAGCACCATACAAACGAATGATAAACACCCAGGTAAGGTGACTTGCTGCACCACCAGTGTGGAGAGTGGAGTTGGCCACACGCAAACTGATTGCAAATTGATGGCCTTTTTATGTTTTTGTGGTAACAACAATCGATGGATTGTAGCAACAGTTAACTGCCTACCATTATCTAGGCAGGTTTAACTTTAATGAGAATGGTTGTTTTGCGCTTGTGTAGAGGCTAACGTGTGTTTCACAGCACCAAAGAAAATGTACATTCGAAAAGTAAAATACAGAAAAGGGTGTTTTTTCCTCCCTGGGGTGAGGAAAGTCTGTCAGGACTTAACCTAATGAACATTTCCACTGGATTTGCATCGCCATCCATTAGTCTAGCCCAAACCACTACATAATAGGCAGACATGATTTATGACAATCCTCTTTGATTAAGAACTTGTTGAAATGTTCTCTGGTCTGGGTTTGTGTGTGGTGCCTGGCTTATCATTAGTAAATGAAACGAAGTCAGTCGTGTCTCTCTCTCTCTCTCTCTCTCTCTCTCTCTCTCTCTCTCTCTCTCTCTCTCACACACACACACACACGCACACACACACACATTCAAAGACACGACCCCATTTTGTAGACAAAAACGTACGAAATCCTGACCCAAGAATTTAGTTTAATAAGACAAATAGCTGCTTATTACGCTCTTTTGTGTAGCCCACATCAATCCCGACAGGACGTTCATATGGAATTTAATAAAGTGAATTAGCAATAATTCAGGCTGCCTCCAATCAGCTGACCTTGTAGGCTACGCAGGCTTCCATGGGCGTGCAAGACCCTCTGGCGCTGATGCATACAGTAGCCAGCCATGCCACCCATCATCACTGTTCACACTGAAAACGGATTTTCGCACAAACCCGAGTTGTGGTGACCCTCAGACAAAGTTTGAGCAGAGGTAATATAGTAGCCATTAGTGATACACTTTAGAAGCTACAATGCTTTGTATATTCTGGGGAAAAAGCTTAGGTTTTAGTGGTATATTTTTGTGTAAATATTCTTACAGGCATGTACTGTCCGTTGCTTTAATAACGATAATATTAGCAACTCATCACTTATCAACAGTTTGTATTGAGACATGGGTTATCAAGTGAGGTTTTGTCCTCTCCCCCTAGCGGTTGAAATCACGGAAACTTACTATGTGCACCAGCGGCAGTCAGGTGCTGAGTTTTTGTGTGTACATACTGTACGTTGAGCCGTTGGGTAGTGAGGAGTAACCCGCAGTGCCGTTACCCACCACATACATCCCCTGTGTTAGAAGGCTGGCACAGGTAGCTTGGCAGGTTCATTTCCTTCGCCCACTCTCCCCTCCATGCAGAAGGCGGCCGTGTCTCTCTGGCCATTAACACCGTGACACTTCCTGTGGGTGGCCTGGTAGCCTCATGTGTTTCACAGCTTTCTTCGTCTTGCCAGCCCAGCTGCATAACTAGCCTGTTCTCTCTCTCTCTCTCTCTCTCTCTCTCTCTCTCTCTCTCTCTCTCTCTCTCTCTCTCTCTCTCTCTCTCTCTCTCTCTCTCCCTCTCTCCCTCTCTCTCTCTCTCTCCAATTACCTCTCTAACACACACACACACACACACATAGGTGCTGCTCTTTCTGAAATGTTAGATCTTCAGTTCATACACATGCACGTATACGCACAGGTGCATGCACACAATCGTGTGGTGTGTACACAGGGAAACAATGAATGCAAACACACACCCATACACAAATGTACACTGCATGCACAGACGCACACTGCTTTGTGTAGGCTAATAGCGCTGTAACATAAGACCACCTGACTGATTAGCATAGCAGACGGCCATAGTGAGGGCAGCTCTCACAGGTCACATTTGGCCGTGCTCTCATTGATAAAGCCACCACTGTTCAGCAGTATAGTTATTAGCTTAAGGTTGACTGTAACAGAGACCCCCTGTTCTCTCTCTCTCTCTCTCTCTCTCTCTCTCCCTCTCTTTCTCTTTCTCTCTCTCTGTCTCCCCTACCCTCTCCAAAAGCTTATGAGCAAGGATGATGACACAGTGGCATGGAAAACAAAACGGGGCTTTTGCGTGCTTCAACAGCTGCAGAGCATAACGCTGTCAGGCATATAAACAGCAAATTGCTTTCCCAAGTAAATGAGGTGTTCAATGCACATGATGTAGAAATGGAAGGTGTTGTAGAAGGTGGTATATGGAAGGTGGTGTAGATTCAGGTGTGGGGGCAGAGGTGGGTGGGGGGCGAGGGGTTGTAGGCGGAGAGAGAAACTGAATTGGCAGTGGACTTTTTAAGCATCTGAATGAGAAGCTAGCGAGCGAAGCGTGAGCTACATATGTATATATGCTCCAAATTTCTGGCACTGACAGATGGAAGAAGTAAGATGCATGATCTCATTGTGAGCTTGATCAATTGATGGATTGGCCACCCAGGGACAGATTCCCTGTTAGAGTGAAGGTTAAGCAGCATACTGTGTCTTATCGCTCACTATGGGAACCCCTGCCCTGCATGCTGCACACATAACACACAAGGACGCTCATTGAGCTCATTTACCAGCATGGGGGAGCAGCGGGCCATTGGCCAACCCTGATAGCTCCACTGGGGCATGCTGCGCCTTCAGTCACATCTAAAGTATGTGTGTTTGTTTATCTGTTTGTGTACCTGCATGTGCATGTATATATATGTGTGTGTGTGCATGTACAGTATACAGTATGTGCTCGTGTGTGTGTGTGTGTGTACACCTCCCTTTATGTGTGTGTGTGTGTGTGCACCTCTTGGTGTGTGTGTAATGTTTCCAATAACAAAAACACTAGAACCAGATCAGTATGTTATGAGCTTCAGAACCAGACCAGTGAGTTAAGAACTTTACAATCAGAACTGTGGGAACTCCAGAACAGTGTATTAAGAGCTGTAAAATCAGAACAGTGTGATAAGAGGTGTAGAATCATGACACCGTGTTGAGAGTTACAGAATTAGAATAGTGTTTTTAGGCCTATGGAATCAGAAGAGGCGGACAGGGAGAAGGAGATTATATCTCCTGTCAGTGGAAAGCTCCTAAGCAAACTGCAATCTGCCTGCATACTAATAGCTGCTATAAACAGTGGCTAAATGCCAGCAATTAGCTTTTTTTGTGGGGTTTGCTTCTCTCAGTGCTGTTTCTATCCCCCAGTTAGACACGAAGACAAGGCATAATGAGCCACAAAGCTTTAATCATTTAACTTCTTTCTATTAAACTCCCAGTTCAGTCAGTATCAGACAATTTCAACACTCTAAGCATCTCTGATTTAACCTCCAATTTCAGTGTCACTTAATGGGCATGGAGCCATGACACATGAATGTGGCTATGTAATTAAGACAGCAAATGTGTGAAAAGATGAAAAAAGGATAAATATAATGCTAAATAAGAAATATGAAGTATAAAGTATAAATGTAGATAGATATGATCATAATTGTTGTCAAGTCAGTTGGGTCTGGGGAAGCATGTAAATATTGTATGCGCACCGTTAATTTGTTGTAAATGTGTGATTTCCAAAGTGCATGCCATTGTGTTAAAAGACTTTAATATAAGGGTTGGATACAACCTCTTTTCTTGTGAGGCCAGTTAAAGGAGAACTTCGGTGTAAAATGAAAATTGGCATGTTAAAACATCATACCGAGTTGGTATGTGTATGGAGGAGCAAAATTGATTTAGCCTGTTGCATTCAGAGTTTAACTATTTTTTATAGTTTGACCCAGAAGGCTAACAATGGAAGTGGTAGGTGCCCTTAGACGAAGCATGACGACTACACTATTTTTAAACCATTAAAACAGCTCGAAGAAACTCCACATTCCATTGGTAGTACAACAAAGGCTCTGGCATTCAAAACGAACCACTGAGAATATTGTAAATGTACACAACATTTATTTAAAAAGCTGTTCTTACATGCAGTCGTTTGCAGTTGTTTCTCGTTGCCGCCATGATGAAAGTCCAAACAAGTTGATTGTACTACCTCTCCTCCTATTCTTCCTGCTGGTCCGTGTTCGTCAATCGACCTGTGCAGACTTTCATCATGGCGGCGACGAGAAACTACAGCAAGGTACTGCTTGTCAAAACTGTTTTATTAATAAATGTTGTGTACACTTACAAAGTTCTCAGTGCCTCGTTTTTAATGTCAGGGCCTTTGTTGTACTACCGATGGAGTGTGGAGTTTCTTCGAGCTGTTTTAATGGTTTAAAAATAGCGTAGCCGTCATGCTTCGTCTAAGGGCACCTACCACTTCCATTGTTAGCCTTCTGGGACAAACGATAAAAAGTAGTTAAACTCTGAATGCAACAGGCTAAATCAATTTTGCTCCTCCGTACACATACCAACTCGGTATGATGTTTTAACATGCCAATTTTCATTTTACACCGAAGTTCTCCTTTAATACTGACATCAGAACTGTGGATGTAGAGAGGAAGACCTTTGTCATATTTAGAGAAAATGTATCCTTTATCATGAGAAAAACATAAACTATTGGATATTGCAAAGGTTGCCCTTGGAGTTTAGATACAGGACTGTGAGTATAGAAGGCATAAGCACCAAAGGACAAGGTGAAAGTGTACCACTGATGATCTTGTGACCAGTGCGTTAAAGCAGTAAGACTTACACTGTAAACACTGACCTGTATGTATGTGTTTTTGGTGTGTGAGTAAAAAGTACCAGGAGGATTTATTTCATCCATTTAATATCACACACCTAAAATCTTCCAGTGGAACCACATGTGTGAAGAGAGGGGGGAGAGTGCAAGTTTCCTCAGATAGGAGGGGTTAATGCTGGATCGAGGACCAAGGGAGCAGACAGCCTGGAAGCATGCCTCCCATCTCCATATCTCTCCTCTAGGGGCACGAGTATTGATCCTGCAGTCGGCTGTGTTACGATCAATATTTAAGAGCATTCTTCCATAACTGTTTGGGACACTGCAGGTAGTCAGTTCCTCATATTTAAAAGATATTGACACAAATCAAGCCTGACTGCTGGAGGCTGACTCCTCTGAAGGCAGTGCTGGAGGTAAAGATGCGAGTGGTACACACACACACACACACACACACACACACACACACACACACACACACACACACACACGCACACACACACACACACACACACACACACACACACACACACACACACACACACACACACACACACACACACACACACACACACACACACACACACACACACACACCTTGGATGCATGGGAAACCTGTGTGTTCATGTGCTATCAATTAGAATTCAGATGCAGTGGAGCTAATCTTTTTGCCTTGGGTCAACTATCTGTCATTAGATTTTTTTACCCACACCGATTTCAACATTTGTGCAAGTGAGTAATGAAGACATTCACATAGGATTGAACTTATGTTCACCCCCATTAGTTCACATAGGTTACCATATTTTTATTTGAAAAATTATGAGCTTTCGCAGTGATGGACTTCCTTTGAAAGATATCTGCAGTACAACACAGTGGAAGTGTGGTCCTGGCCCTGATGTAGTAATCTGGATTTGCGTTGAATGACCCTCCCAAAGCATGTGATGGTGGAGTGTAAGTGGAGTATTTATATAGCTAAAGGGCAAAGAGGGGACTTTCATTTTTTTCTTCGGTTAATCAGTGATTTAAATTATAAATATTAATCCCTAAAGCAGTCCCTACAGCCTATGTAAATGAAGCATGTGCAGTGCTTGTGAATGTAATAAGGTAGTAAGTTAATTTCACAGGGGCCTTTTGAGTTTAACTATAGTCATAATTGGCTGGGTGCCTATTAAAATCTCAACTTAATAAATAGCCAAGCACTTTTCTCCAAGATAATAAAAAAGCACTGGATTATGACACTAATTAAAGAGTTGCATTGCTTTAATTCACTGGTTCACCACTACATGGTGATTTGGCTGACAGTTTATTAAAATCACTGATAAAGGCACAAAAGACTTGGGAGTATAGTTGCCGAGAGAAGGACGGACTATTTAAGTATGATTTCCAATGTACTGCTTTGAAAGCTTGTTGCCAGTTTGAAGTGAGAAAATCCATAGAGTTTATAAGAATTGTGCTCAATATATGTAGATGTCCCTACGCAGGCACATACTCCACGCATGTTATTAATTTGCGAGAAGAATCAATGGGCAGAAGAAAGGTCATATCGGCCTAACAGGCACTGCTCATGCCCCATATCTCTGTCTCTCAATGAGCCTTATCGCCATGCTCTGACGCAGCCGCACAATCAATAATGTATGCGTGCTGTTTCGCTTTGCCCAGATTTACAACTAGCCCCGTCTCAGTGCGAGCTGAAGTCACTGCTGGGTAATTTCACATTACAAAGGCATGGTTCATGGAGAGGCTGTCAGAGGTCCATGTGAATTATGATATTACGATCTTGGTGATTTCTTTCAAATTGGCTTGCTTAGATTTTACATCCATATTTTTTTCATAATAGACTTGCTTTGTGAGTCTAAATTCCTGTTAACTCACAGCATTAAGCTTATGCCACTTTAGTGATTTATGAAAGCTTAATTGTTGTTTCATCAGATTGAATTAGAGTCACTTTCATCTTTCTTGCATCAATAGTTGTTACCATAACAGCTGTGACATGCATATCTCTTTGTGTGCCTGTCCTGATAGAAGCATATTTACTTTTACATACATCCACAGAGATTTTTCTGTTGTGAGTGATTTGTTTGTAAAGAGCTGATTTGGTCTGTGCAGGATGTTTGCGATAGAGTGTTCTGCAGCTTGAGGTGGGGGTGAAGGGATGGGTTGGGATGGGAGGTTAATGAGAGGTACACCTGCCCCCCTCCCTGAGTGGATGGCCTCCTCAGCTGTGGCCAGAGACCTGCAGATGAAAAGAGAGAGATGGGCACACTGTGAGGAGACCACAGAGAGGAGGTGCCCATTCGTTCGTGATGTGGGATTTTTTGCCCCAGCTGGGCCTCACCTGGTAAACATCCATGTGGAAATAGGGAACCAGTATATATATATATATATATATATATATATATATATATATATATATATATATATATATATATATATATATATATATATATATATATATATATATATATATATATATATATATATAAAGAGGCCATGGCTTTACTTCCGTCCAAGTGGTGCATTGTGGGATAGTGAGACTTGACCATGTAGTTATAGGCTGTAGTTTATAAGGGTCTATTAATGTGGCTACACTAGAGGGGAGATGTAAGATACAGAAGATAGGCACATATTGTTGATGTGGTAATGTATGTCAATATTATATACAATCACGTTGTTTGAAATACACTTCATTCACTTCATGTTATGCTGGCTCAACATATTTGCACCTTTCTGTTGCTAAGTGTCAATATGGAGTTGGGCAGCACGGCTGCTTGTAGTTTGACATCTCAAGGCCAGAGCCTGCTGACGAGGCAAGCTGCACCTCAAGCACCATGAAGAACAGCTGACTTCATCAGGAGAGAACTGCCGTGAGCTTTGATGCTGTCACCTAGAGCGCTTGGACTGACAAGTAAAGGCAAGCTCACTCTGTGAGACATTTGGCCACTCTGCTCTTAAAAAAAGACTTTTTCGTTGTAATATTCCTTTGTGCTCTTTTGTCTTCTATTGTACTGTGTTTTTTTGCTGAATCATCTTTTTTTGCATATCAGTGCCCTGAGGTTTGCTGCCTACTGACTCAAAAGATCAGTGGGGTTTAACACAGTCATCCAGCCCCGTCTTTCCACCTGCTTGCTCCAGGTGCTCTGAGACATTGCTTCACCTGTTCTGAGTGCTGTGCGGAGGCTAGTGGCATGGCATTCTAAAGTAGTCTAAAACCGTGCTGGCAGGCAATGTCAGGGCCACGCGTGGGCTGGACTTGGCCCAGAGCCAGCTTGAGCTGGCGGGGGGGATCATTGGGGAGCGCTTGAGTGTGAGCATCAGACAAAATGATCTCTTTTAACCTTTCCATAAGCCAGCAACTTCAAGCCCACCCCGAGGAGTAGTGAAATGGCAACTGAAGGTCTCGCCTAAGAGCGGCGGCCATTAGAGGTGTCCCAATTTTCTCGGCCCATTCGTGCTTTCCTGCTCACCAGGGGCCTGGCTTTATTGATGCTGCAGCAATTTTAGTGCCACAAGTTTATGTTTTCACAAATTTCTTACATTATTAGGTATGTGAAATGGCAGGCTGCAGTGGCCAGTGCAGTGGTGGGATTGGATGCATTTAATTTTTTATGTCAGTGCCCTGGAGTTGGTTGACTTAATTTCAGATTTGTGCCATATTTTTTCCATAATATTTAAAGATGACAACGTGGTACATCTGTTGTCTGCTTATGAGCTGGCTTCTGTGTTTAGTTTGTCTGTGCTGTTTTGGGTTGTCTGAAAGGGAGCTGCATCCGAGGCTATATATGGATCAGTCGTCTGTTTTAGCCTGTGAGCAAGCCCTCTGAGCTGTGAATGCCACTTTGATATGGAAATCTCCACGGTCCTGTCTTTGAATCTGCTGCTGCACATCAGCAGTCTCTGAGTCATCTACCAATAACCCTCATTTGCTTACCCCTCTTCTTTTCCCCTGGCTCTTCCATCTATCTTTGTGGTTATCACACGTTCCTTATTGATCTCCCATGTTCCTTATGATGATCCACATTTGCCTTATGGTTCTTAATATCCTTGCATGTTTTTCATGTGTCTTTGTATTTCTAATGTGTTCTCCATAATACATAATGCCTCCGTTTGTTTCTTTCTTTTCTCCCTGGTGGTGTGTCAGCATGCACCAATATTCTACCATCATTATCTTATCTGCATGCTGCTACTGTCTACTGTCTGCAGTCTATCTCGAGATAATCTTTGTTATAATCAAAGCCATCTACTCCCCCTTCTTCTCCCTCCTCCTCCTCCTTCTTCTTCTTCTTCTTCTTCTTCTTCTTCTTCTTCTTCTTCTTCTTCTATTATTACTGTTTCTGCTTTACTTCTTTATATAGCCAGCTGTCACAAAGGAGTGCTTGTGAGCTGGTCAGGGCTATTTCCCCAGCATATCAGTTCATGGCTGATAACTAACCTCTGGAGAGTTTTCCTTCCTTGATAGAGGATGACTTCCACTGTGTCATAATTGGCTGACTGGGCCAGACACTGGAAAGTCACCTGTGATTGACAAGTCCAGAGCTGGAGGTCTCTGAGGTGGAGTATGGGAGTGTCCCAAGTCTTTTCTTTAATAATGTCATCTAGTGAGGCCGATAAGAGATACGGCATGATTATCTTCACAGAAGGATGTCCTTGTGCTGTGGCTGGCAGATTTCTCCGGTGGCCTAACAGGGAGCGACTAAATCAGTATTCAGCCATGCTCCACTAAAGGTAACAGGATTAGATCTGATTGTCAGGAACCAGTCTCCCTAATTACATGCTCAAGGCCCTGATTGCCTTATGTGCCATAATGTGACCAAAGTGCTCTGCCTTTGTCTCCGTATAGCACTTGAAATGGCTGGAAAATTATGTTATAGGACCAGAGGTTGGGTTTGCTCTTGAAGTTGATTTGTGTGTTTTTCCTGGAACATTGTACTTTTTCCCCTTGGGGAGAAAACACAGATTTGAATGCTGAACAGTTTTTTCCCTGGATTGACATTCCACAGGGACAACCCAAATATATGACTGTATGTGCTTGACTTACCAACTTAATGACCTCTATTGCACTTCTATCTCAGGGGTCTTCATCACTCACTGAAAAAATAATCTTAGTCACACCTACTCTTTCATTTAGAAACTCTTTACATAAGTCATTTAAATGTAGAATTAAGAGAAGGCAGCTGTTATTTCTGCATACATTTGCACACTGAAACACAAATTCAGGTCTAAAACTCTTTCTTGTAAGTCTGTGCAAATCTGTCCTTTTTATGAGATGTATGAACCATTTTTGGACATTTTTGTCCAAAATCTGTTGCCTTCAGTAGTTTGGTACAAATAGCAAGGCAAACTTTAAACCAGGATATCCCATGTTTATCGTGATATTTTACATCACCATGCCACAATATCAACTTAAGTCTCACTTAACCAACACAGACATTACAGTCTTATCCCCTGAAAAAGTAAGCCTGTACTGTTGAAAATGCCCTGACCTAGGGACAGGAAATGATGTAGCTGTCTGTGGGAGAGCCATGGGTGTTACGGTGTGGCGAATGCAGCATTCTAATAAAGCTCAGCCTGGAAGAGGCTGCATTTATTTACCTCCAGCAGCCGCACCAACGTTTCAGCCTGAATAATAAGATAACTGCAGCCTCTATTTATTTGCATTAAAACACAAGGCAAGAACTGTTGTAATTGGAATGGAGTGTACTAACCAATCATTCAATTGTGCATGTAGCCTGTGGCATCTTATGCTAAGTATGCAGCTGTTCTCTAAAGGTATAAACGATATTCAAACATAGTAGATAGTTCTGCTTTCAATAGATAGATAGTGGATAGATAGATGAATGGATGGATGAATGGATGAATGGATGGACAGATGGATGGATGGATGTGGATGAGAATTTCATCTTATTGCCTGACTTATTGGCTGGCTAAGTTCACATGAAGTTACCATAGGGAGCAAACATTTCAGTATTAAATGCAGTATTTGCTTCAGTATGTTTTGAAAGAGCACAATGGTTTAAAAGAAATTCCACCACTAGACTATATAGCACAGCAGTCAGGTCGGGTCAAACAAGTGTACTGATCCTGATTGGGGAAGAGGCATTTTATACTGCGTCTGTATAGTTAATGGCTCTTGGCGCTGTCCATGGTGCTGAAGTTGCTTAAGTCACTCACTGTGTAAGGGTCAGACCTTGAGTGTGCATGGACCTTACTAACTGCAGACCCAAACTGCTGAAAAGAGAAAACCCATGCTACTGCCCTGCAGTTGTAAGGTAGAACTGAACTGTAACGTGTATCTCACAAGTAGAATACACACACACACAAACACACACACATAGACAGACAGACAGACACACACACACACACACACACACACACACACACACACACACACACACACACACACACACACACACCCAAAGCACCTGCCCCCATACCCTTCCCAACCTTTGCAGCACCACATACTGGTCTGTCTTCCTGCCGCCACTCTTTTCAGTGTGCGCAAGGCCAGGTGGAACAGCAGTGTGGGTCTGCTCTCATCATAAAGTGTTTGCTGTATGAGTGGCCTGCTCCTCGCTAGACTTAAGGGTGATCTCTTCCACAAACACAAGTCTGCACTTAAATTGCCATGAATGCTGCGTCCACCATACGTGTGTTTTCTGAGTGTGTGTAGTAGGGTTCTGCCTCTCTCTTTCTCTTCATTCTCTCTCTCCCTTTTTTCTTCTTTCTCTCTCTCTTTTTTTCTCTTTCTCTTTCTCTCTCTCTGAGGATTTTCAAAGGGTGTGTGCCAAGTGTATGTCAGAGAAGGAGTTGGACTAGCCACGAGTCAGAGCCCAGCTCAAGCATAAGCTTCAGTTTATCTCTGCCTGTGATGTACAGCAGTTTAGCCTTTAGTGTTTGTGTGCTAGGTGGTAAGTACTCTCAGTGACAGCAGCCTTGGACAATGTCAATACAGTGGTCCCACGCTATATCGCGTTTCACCTTTCGCTGTTTTGCAGATTTTTTTTAGTGCATGCTTTTTTTTTTGTAGCGCATTGTGTTCTGCGCCCTGATTGGCTAAGGGACTGTAGAACATTGTCAATCAATCTCCTGTACAGTACAGAATGCGCTCAGCTTGTAAAATTTACATAAATCTTCCACGCTAGCTGTGTGAAGTGCTGTATGTTTGCAAGTGTAAACTTAGAGAGTGGAAGAGAGAGCAATGTGAGAAAATGTCAATGCCTGTCTGAGAAAAGTGTATAAGTGTAGTGAGGGGTTTTACAGCCTTAAAACATCTATAATAATTGTAAAAAATAAAGCTGACTACTTTGCGGATTTAGCCTATCACGAGGGACCATTGTATTGCAGTGTTTGTAGTGGTGTGTGTGTGTGTGCACGTGTGTTTGTGTATGTGTGTTTGCCTTGAATATGTTTCAGAAAAGACTTTATATATGGAAAGATGTTTTACCAGAACACTTTTTTTTTCAGGAGGATACTTTATTGTGTTAATGTAACATCAGAAATAACCAATTAAACAAATGCATTAGGAAAATTACGGACTAAAATGTGAAATTGTCTGTTTACTTGTAAAATGCTTCACAGTACCAGTAATTTGATTTTAGTGTATGAGAGCATCAGACGTACAACTTCAAAAATAATTTTAGCAGATGTCTTCAGGGAATTAGCCTGGCTATCGCGACTTGTCAGTGCTCTGCGAGCATTGGTCTGGCCAAACTGTGTTGTAAACCCATTTCTCAAAAGGCGGGCTTAACCCGCCTCTTTCAAATGCCTCTGTATGCTACTGGACGAAGCTTCAACAAATCACACCCCTCTGTCCCCTGCTGTATACGCAGCGAAAGAAACTGCTTGATCCAAACAAAAAGTAGTAGTAGGCTGTAGTCATATAGAAATGGCGTTAAATGGATTTTGTCAGACTTGTGAGGTGAACATGAGAGTGGCTGGTGTTGGTCATTCAATATTGATATTCGAAAAAACGAATCAGTGCGATCAAAGGCCAAATGACCACAACAAGAGCGTTCTTGCAAAGCCCCATCGACTTGGCTACCAGCGGGGCTAACTGATAAATGAAACTTTTACCGAAGCCGGTCGGTAGCATTGCGAAAACGTCCTTTCCCGCAACAAATGCTTCAATGGCTGCCCTTTGCTCTATTTTAAGAGAGAATTTCCCTTTGAATTCGTCCAAAACAGCAGCTACAGCTGCATTGAAATCTTACGGTTGCTCCACGTTCGCCATGTAGACAGTGACTGAGATAGATTTCCGGCCGCTAAACCACCGCGTCATTGCCTTTTGAAATGCTCGTTTTTCATTGGCCCCCTATCCGAGGGCCAAGCAGAAATGGTTTAGGTAGGCAGCTTGGCCAGGCTGACTTGCTCACGAAATGCAAATGCGGCATCACAGGCAGTATGGGCACACCCAGACTAGCAGAGAATGGCTTACTGATATATGACTGTGGGGTGCACTGTCTGATTTAATGAGAATTTTGTTGAATGGTTGTTGGAACAGTGATGTTCAAAATGGTTTATTCCTTGAGACCTACTTTGCTCTGCTAGGATTCATGACTGGTTTGCCTGTTCCTTCTAATGTGTTATTGCAGTTCTGTTCTGAATTATGCTCAGGTTAAACTCATTTGAAGTAATAGCTATTGTAGCAAACATTTGTAGATGATGGTAGCTAGATTATTTTTATGACACCATATGATGGACATTATGTTACCCATCATTTAGCTGATGCTCTTATCCAGAGTGACTTTGCAGTTATTTAGGTACAGGAACAGTCCCTTTATAGCAATGTGAGGTTGGATGCTTTGCTCAGTGGTGGTTTAGGGTGCAAGAGAGTTCTGATTCACGCCACCACCCACATGTTTTTCTAGTGGTACAGGAATCAAATTCCAACCCCGCGTTCCCAAGATGTGCTCCTTTGCTTTTATATACGTTGTTGTTCTGAATGTTTCAAATGTGCGTATGATTAGCCAAGCATGTAAATGAGCATTTGAACATCCTGTGTGTACGTGAGTGTGTGATGAGATCCTATCAAATCATTGCATGATCATTGCATGCTGCAAATTCTCACTGAATGTTATTTGATGACTTCCGATTGCTGTATTAAATGAGAGAAACATTAAACTAGATATTTCTATGTACCAGTCCAGGATCTACAGTAACTGAACAGTCGAACACTTGAGAGTACAAATAAATGGCATTTTTTTCAAACCCTGACTTCACTTGATGTGATGTGATTAAACCAGAAGACCCTTGGTCGTGACAAAAAGTGGCCTTATTTCAGCATGACAGTCTCACCATCCTCCAGTTTAATTTCACAAAAGCAATTCTCTCTGCTTTGAACTGCTGTGGCACAGAGGCCAGGAAATGATCAAGTCATTCTTCCCTGTGTACTTTCCTATTTCCCGCAGTACTTAGTCTGCCTGTGAGGACCCCACAACCTGTACATCGTGGGCCTTTCGCAGCCTGTGCGCGGCTCGGGAGAGCTGTGTGTCAGCGAAGGGTTGTTGCAACTGGAGGTGGATGAGTGGGCAGAGCATGGCACTGGATCATTAACAATTAGACAAGAGCCATTTGGAAGAGAAGTGGGTACCCAATCAACACAAAGTTTAACGTGAAAGCCTGTGTCTGTGTGTGTGTCTGTGTGTTAGACGAAGCCTGTTTATAAGAGAAGTGGGGATTCTACAAACATAGAGTTAGACTGGGAGGAAGTGTGTGTGTGTGTGTGTGTGGGGGGGGGGGGGGGGGGGGGGGGGGGGGGGGGTGTAAAAAAGGGGGAGAGAAAGGCCCATATAGAAAAGAAGAATGGATGGTACAGGCACTATTGGCACAAAGTTAGACTGGAAAGCGATTGCACATATTATTCATAGGGAAACAGACTTGTTTTTTAATAACTGTAAAATCACTTTCTGGCAGTTGTACAAAATAAAATAAAAAAAAACTTGACCCACTTAAAGGTTTGTATAGCCCATGCCGATTTGATATGGAAATTTCCACACCTACTATATCAGTGAAGTCAACGAGTGAACGCACACAAAAGAGTCTATTAAAATACCTTTTCAAATGTGGCAGTGCTATTAAAGGTGTGTAATTAAGTTTTTATTCCTGCTCGCAATGAAACGGACAGCAGGTTTCTTTTTACATTTTCCCCCTTTAGTTGGACAACAGGTCATCGGCACTGAAGCAGTGAGTTCTCCATAGAGGATGAATAGTCATTTGAAATGAATGTTTTCGGATTGCAAAGCTTGGATTTTCACAAACACCATAATGTGGAAACCCTACCAAGCAAAACAAGTGATGAACACCTAAAGAACCAAATGTTTTAAGGCTCATTTATATTCTATTTTTATGACATTAACATGATCATGATCCATCACGTTTTCTGTGTCACCCCACACATCTCCCAGTATCATTCTGCATTGGGCTGTATATTGCCCCTATGATATTTAGTGGTATTGCTCTGCTTTGACCACATTCGTAAGTGGCAATGCATAGATATGTGTGAGAAAAAGGTATGGATAATATGGTCCATAGTTGTTTTCTTTGTTGATTACAAATGAGCCATTGCACAGCTTAAGTCTGTCTCAAGGTACCTTTTGATAGATCGCTTGTGTCTAGCAAGAGTGCCAATTGATCAAAAGGAGCCAAGGGCGGGGAAGCTAAAGCATATTTAGTAGATGCTGTGATGCAAAGTGACTGGCAAGAGCTTGCAGCATTTAAAAAATGCATTCTGAATCTGACTGTTTTCCATGTAGTGACACTACCCTCTACAGCACCATTAGGAAGTACATACATTGACTAGAGTGAGATTGTTGTAAATCTCTAGCAAAATCTTTTTTGTATGTGTGTGGTCAAAGGCAGAAATACCACAGTGCTGTATTGCTGTGTTTGCCCTGCTTCTCTCCAACTACTAATGGATAGTGAGTTACTGTTTGTAGTTAACTGGATTGAAGCAAAACACACACACACACACAGGTACACACACACACAGAGATACACACACACACTCACATGTAAAGAAACACTGCTGAGTGAGACAAGAGCATACCTGCTCTGTCTCTGACTTAACACAGTACACACGCACACATGCACACACACACACACATACACACACACACACACACACACACACACACACATGCTCATATTCCGGATCAGTTGCTATCACACAGCTCTATTGAGATCCAATTTCTCCTCATACCAGCATCACTCAATGGAGGGCAATAGGTTTGTGTTTGTATGTGTGTATGTGTCTGCATGTGTGTGTGTGTGTGTATGTGTGGTCAGGGAAAAGCTAAGAGGAAAGTAAATCTACCTGTTTTAGGTTGTGTGTGTACATGTCCGTGTATGTGCGAGTGTGCCTGTGCCTGTGTGTGTATGTTTGTATGTGCATGTGTGTGTGTCTGTGTATCTTGTTGTTTTTCTCATAGTGGAGGAAATATAGCCCAGTGGTGTGTGGTTTACCACTCAGATAGGAGAGGGTAAAGAAGAGGGAGGGAGGAATGACCACTTTTTCTGTCTCCCTGCCCCTTTTTGCTTTCTCTCTGTTGTGAGAGTGCATGGTAATAGTGTCGTAAATGAGTATTAAATCAGTCTGTGTGCCTCTCAGTTCTTGTGCCTGCATCTTGTCTGTGGTGAGGTTTTTTTCTTGGAGCTGGTCCGAGGTCAGAGAAGGCCACTATCCCCCTCTCTTTCTTTTCTCTCTCTCTCTTTCTCTGTCTCTCTCTCTTTGTCTCACTCTTTCCCCCTCTCTTTCTCTCTAGCTATTTTGTGGTGTGCTGAAAGCTAACTGAGGTCAGTGGAGACCAGTGGCTATAATAAGAGTAAGAATAAGAATAATCTTTACTTGTATAGCACATTTCATACAAAGGATGTAGCTCAAAGTGCTTCAACAGTTTGGCAGAAGAACACAGGACAGAGATACACATGGCAAGCTTTGTTATAGTCTAGTAGCGACAGACAAATCCGGGAGAGCTCCACAACGTGCCCTCTAGAAACAAGCAACAGGGCGATGGGGGTGAGTAAGAACTCTCTCTTTGCACTGGAATATTTTAAGTTGAGGAAAAAGTCTCAGGCAGAACTGTGGTCCCCAGGAGCACTCATCTGCTGGGCTGGTAGAGGTAAAGTCTCTTAGTGTTCAAGAAGGGGAGTTCCTCTGTCAGGGTTGGTAGGGGTAAGGTCTCTGAGTGCCTGAAAGTCTTTGAGCAGGGCAAGGTTAAGTGTAGGCAAGGTTGAACAGGTACGTTTTCTGTTGCCGTTTAAAGGTATCCATGGATTCTGCCTTTCTGATGTATTGGGTAGGGTATTCCATGTCTTTGTGGACAAGCTTTTACACACCAGCCAAGTGTGTATGCCTGTGTGCGTGTGTATACAGTATGTGTGTGTTTGTGTGTCTGTGTCTGTGTCTGTCATGGTCATATAACTGAATCATGCCTGAGCAACTGTTGCAACTGTCAAATTTGTGTCCTTGTGTATTTATTTTAAATGGTGGACACAAATAAAGAAGTAAAATGTGTGTGTGTGTGGTTGTGTTCATGCTGTCGTTGTTTGTGTATGTGTATGTAAATGTGTGTGTGTGTGTGTGTGTGTGTTTATATAAATGGGAAGTGTGTTCAGATGAAGTAGGCATGTAAACACATTATATTGGGCAGGACTGTGTAGTCACGGGTGATTGTGTTTGAGAGGGTTGAGTGATCTTCAGTCTGTTATTGATCCATGAACGAAATGGAGAGAGCAATCACTCAGCCTGAACTGCTGAATCCTCACCATCTGCACACGCACACACACACACACACACACACACACACACACACACACACACACACACACACACACACACACACACACACACTTGAATTTCAGTATATGTGTAGCTTCTAATCAGATGCCAAGTGCATGATGAGTCTTCTCCATTCCCCACCCTGCACAGTATGGCATTAATAGTGCTAATTTGCGGTGACCTTTAAATTAATGCATAATAATGTGTAAAATTAGCTGTATAATTTTATGTCATTCTGAAATAAGTCGTCTAAACCATAATTATGAACAAAGCAATAAAAAGGATTTTTTACAAGTGTAGGTGGTATGTAATTCTCACCTGGACAGTAAATTACTTATGAAAAGAAACTAAAAAGTTACAGGTATTAATATGTATCCATTACCTGTTAAAAAGGGTCATATACTTTACTCTGGCCTCAGCTGCTGCCTGGGGTGTATTTATGAGCCACTCCGTATTATTAGAACTCTTCTCACTGCCAGTACCCAATAAGTTGCCAATTATCCCGTGCATGCTCTGATCAGGGCATGGGAGGGTAGGCTTTATGGATACTGTGTGTGTGTGTGTGTATGGGTGGATAGGCTGCTGGGTATTGATGGATGATTACTGTGACTTCTACATTAGGATAGTGAGAGGATAATGGGCAATGCATTCTTTTTACATTACATTACATTACACTTAGCAGACGCTTTTATCCAAAGCGACTTACAAAAGGAGGACATAATAGCAAACACATGTGTAGAGAACATCGAAGGTACCCATGTTAAGAGATGGTTAGTAGAATTTGGTTTTGTTAAGCAGTCTCGGAAAAGAAGGGTCTTCACAAGCTTTTTGAAGGTCGAGAGGGAAGTTGCTGCTCTTGTAGGGACTGGTAGGTTGTTCCACAACTGAGGGACAACAACCGAGAAAAGTTTGGAGTGACCTCGCTTTGTCTTGGGAGAGGGTACGGCCAGGCGGTTCACATTGGAGGATCGCAGCATTCTGGACGGGATGTAAGCATTCAGTATGACGTTGAGATAGGTGGGGGCAGCTCCAGAAGCGACTTTGTAGGCTAGAGTCAAAGCTTTGTGTTGAATTCTGGCAGCCACCGGGAGCCAATGCAGGTTGATGAAGAGAGGAGTTACATGAGACCTTTTGGGTTGATTGAAAACCAGTCGTGCTGCTGCATTCTGAACCATTTGCAATGGTTTGATTGCACAAGCAGGAAGGCCAACCAGAAGGGCGTTGCAATAGTCGAGGCGAGAGATGACCATAGCCTGAACCAGGAGCTGAGTAGCATATTGGGTTAGGTACGGTCTGATTTTTCTAATGTTATATAGCGCATAACGGCACGACCGCGCTACGGAGGCAATGTGGTCAGAAAAAGATAGCCGGTCATCAATCACGACGCCAAGGTTTTTAGCAACCTTGTTCGGAGCAATCGTGACAGTGTCCATATTCAGGCTGATATCATGGTGGATTGACTCCTGGGCTGGGATCACCAGGAGTTCAGTCTTAGACAGATTGAGCTGGAGGTGGTGTTCCTTCATCCATGCGGAGAGTGCGGAGAGACAGGCAGAGATGCGTGCAGAGACCGTGGTGTCATCTGGTCGAAACGACAAATACAGCTGTGTATCATCGGCATAGCAGTGATAGGAGAAGCCGTGTGAGCGGATGACGCGGCCCAGCGAGGTGGTGTAGATGGCGAAGAGAAGGGGGCCCAGCACCGACCCTTGGGGAACACCTGTGGAGAGAGTGTGAGTGGATGACAGTTGTCCTTGCCAAGACACTTCAAAGGAGCGTCCAGTGAGGTAGGATGTAAACCAGGAGTGTGCTATGCCTGTGATGCCATGATGTGTGAGAGTGTAGTTAGCAGTATGCTTTGGTTGACTGTATCGAAGGCTGCCGATAAGTCGAGTAGGATAAGTACTGATGATTGCCCTTCAGTTCTGGCTACTCTGAGGGCTTCTGTGACGGAAAGCAGTGCTGTTTCAGTGGAGTGGCCGCTTCTAAAGCCAGACTGCTTCGGGTCAAGTAGGTCGTTCTGGGTTCTCTTTTGCAAAGGAAAAAGTTACTCATCTCAAGTGTTCTGCTAACTGAGCTGTTTGAAGGACTTTATCTTTAGTGTTGTAAAAGCAAAGCAAAAAGTCTGCTCTGTTCATTCCATTCCATTTTGTTCCATTCCATTCAGTATTGAGCTCTACACTGTTCTGACCTCTTTGGGACCCTGTAAAAAGTTTAGCAGAAAACACTGAGAATTGGGTCTCAGGCTTGAACATTGAACAATTTAGTGTTCTGGACATCACCGGTATTGTAATGATGATAATGTGGGTCTACTCTTGCGACAAACTTTGGAAATCGTGGAAAAAAAGTGACTGGATGACATGGAAATTCTCTGCCAACAATGCATTATTAATCTCTTGACTTTGTGAACGTGTGTTGGAAAGAAAATAAAACTTTCTTTTACACAGTGAGGGATGAGGCAGGCAGCCAGGCAGAGTAGAGTTGAACTTTATTCCTGTCCTTTGTTAGCACAGTGCAAATCCATGGCTTTGGCACTGCAGCTATATGCACACTGAGTCTTCCCTAAGCCTACCTTTATGTAATCATTGTTCTTTGACAGTTTAATATTTGCTAACATATATTTTTGAGCCATATTTTGAAATTAGCTAGGTTGCCTGGCGTTCAAATATAAGCTTAAATCCCTGCTGTGGGATGCAAACTTACTTTGGATTACATTTTAAATTCCCAGAGGTGACAGACTGAGCACTGCCAGAGATATTTTTCAGCTAGTTTCCTGCATACTTTCACACTTGGAATATTCCTAACTTACTTTTCTTCGCATCACCTCCACCAGGCCTTGATAACCTTTTCACCTAAAGACTACAGGGGTGACAATACTAGTCATATCTTAGTATTTATTCTCAACTAATCACTGATTGAGGTGTTAAAGTTCAATACATGCCTTTTGAACAGATGCGTTTTACTACTGGGTAACAATTTATTTGGATATTCCACAGAGACTTTACTGATGGCTTCTTGAAATATAGTTTCAGTGTTTATTGACCTTAAGCAAACCCAACTCCTAACCTTAACCCTAACAAGACAGAGTTTCAACAGATGGTTTATTAATAGTCTCTTTGGATCTGTAGGATCTGTAGACAGTCTGTAGAGCCATTAATACGGCTTTTCAAATAAAGTGTGACCAATTATTGTAACAAGTGTACAGTTCTTTGTAAATACACATCACTTTCCCTCACCTGCTTGGTTCTCCTCCTGTGAATCAGTAGATCTTGGCAAGTGGATATGTCTCTGCTGTTTGTGTGTTTTTCTGAAGTGCACTGGAAGCCCAAAAGGTAAAATGTTGAGGGGAGGAGGGGGACAAAAAAGGCTGTCTTGTAGCTCCTCCAGTGCTCCTTTGGGAGGAGAAAGGGTTTATAGCCCATCACGACTCAGGGACGTTCACACTAATGCTGTAATGAATCACATTTTTGGGTTTGATTTTCCTTAGCACTCCCCTGAGATAACAGTAGCTGAGCTGGCTGCTGTGCAGTGGCTGGTGTGTGTGTGTGTGTGTGTGTGTGTGTGTGTGTGTGTGTGTGTGTGTGTGTGTGTGTACGTGCGTGCGTGCGTTTGTGTGTGTGTGTGTGTGTGTGTGTGTGTGTGTGTGTGTGTGTGTGTGTGTGTGTGTGTGTGTGTGTGTGTAAATAAGGAGCACAGACAATGAAGATTGAATGAGTGTGCTGTGAAGAAAGACTTTCTAGTGGCTGTTTTTGTTTCCCTGATTTGTCTTGTCTGTGTCTCTTTCACAAGCTTATTTTCTTTGTTTTGTTTTGTTTTCTCTGTCGTTGTCTGACTGTCTGTCTACCTGCCTGCCTGTCTGTCTGTCTTCCCTTTATCCCATAAGGGTGACTTTTTGCTTCACCCTGAGCTCTTCCCCCCTGAATATGTTTCTCCGTTATAGCATTAGTTGCACAAAGTGTTTCTCCTTGAACTTTGCAGGAACATGGTGTCCTTGCACTACATATCCCAGCACTCCCTGCTGAATCAGGATGACACCCTGGGCATAGCTGAAATGGCAGTTTCTAAATATGATGTGGTGTTATTACTGGGTGGAAGTCTTTATCTCGCTACTGGCATATAAGTACTAAATGCAGATTGGCGATACAGTATGAACTGTGTTAAATCAGTATAGTATTGCTGAAACAGAGTGATTCAGACATTATGGCAGCAGTTTAGCATAGAAATGGCAGCCTTAAGCTTTCTGAAGCAAGGCCCTCGGCTTTTGTGCTCTAAAACACCAGGGTAATGGGCGGAAGGCCTTTCTGAGAGGATAGTTGAGTTTTATGAGGCTCTTTAAAACTCTGAGCATCACGACGAGTGGGATCTCATTCCAAATGGGAACTGTACGTCTTCTGGGCTTTTCATTTTGTCAGCCTTAATTCTCTTTCAGTGATAATTGACAGGCAATTCCTGTTGTTCCTGTGGCCCGTAATTTCCTCCTCCAGACTGGAGGTGGCCTCGGGGTCAGTGGTGCATGTAGAGCCACAGCTCCAGACACAGAGACTATGAGATATTAATACCCTCATCAAGACACTCAGGGCCCTCTCACTCATCACACACACTCATCCACCTCCTCTCTCTCACTCATCACACACAGACACGCACACACACATGGAAATCCAAACAAGCATGCAAGCACAAATACACACTGTCATTACACACTGCCCTTACATACTCTGCATACACATTTGCTTTACTCACACATCACACAATCATCTCATGCCTCTTTACACAGTCATGGCACACACTTGAGTCACAATCTCAGCTCACACTCACGCACTCATCTCCTTTTTTTATTTTTGCCACCTGACATAAGACTAGAGCAAAAATACAGCTATATCAATGGTGCAAAAAAATTGCACCAAAATTGAAGAAAATACTTCTTCAGAAAAAAAAAAGTGTGTATAAAATATAACCTGGAATGTTAGAATTTTGCATCGCTGAACACAGTCTTTAAGAAGAATGATCAGAACCTATTAAAGATAATACATTACTAGTCTGTAGAGAGTGAGAGACTACAAGCTTCTCTGTTGCCCCTTTGACCAACACCCCCTGGCGCACACTCACACACATAACCACACATGAGTGTAAATGTGAATGCATTTTTTTGTTTCAATGCAGCAGGCACACTGGAATACGTTGCCTTTGAAATTTGTATTATCTTGACAAATATCTTTCATTTTAATAGGATTCTATAGACCGCCACCAGCAAATGACCTTCTACAATCATGTCATTAATATGTTAAAAGAGTATAACCACAACAAATTGCTTATTTTCATGGGTGACTTTAATTTAAACTGACAAGACAAGGCGAAGAGGAAAAAGTAAAAACCAACTACAGATAAATATAACTTACAACAGCTGATTAAAGGCCAACAAGTATTGCTAAGAATTCAAGTACAATGTTGGATCTTGTCTTCTCCAATAAACCAGTGAGGATAACAAAAAGTTTCAATCTGATCTGATCTAAAACAGATTTAGGAACACAACACTACAGCACACAAGCATCATGTTCCATATACCTAAAAGTAAAGAAGCTGCATTTGACAGTGAGATTGACGGCTTAATTTGGGATGATATTGTCCACAGAAGATGTGAAACATTAGTCTGGTAAACCCGCCCCTTATACTTCATTTCATTTTGTACAGAGGGTCTGGACCGGAATCTCTTGATGGTCATGTAGTCGGCCACAGCAAGGCCGATCCAGTCAGCGAACAGAGGGTGTGTTCATTCGCCATGATGTTGACCTTGTGTGCTACATGTGAATTATAGTGCGTAGGTAGGCTAATTGCGACATGACGACCAGGCGTCAGCGATTGGGTGAAGGCGAGGAACTTGTTGTAAACTTTAGCAGAGTCAACACCTCCAGGAAGAAGTCATTTCTGATGGTGTCTGGTCCAGACCCTCTGTACGAAATGAAATGAAGTACGAGGGTCTGGTTTTACCAGGCTAGTGGAACATGGCTGTAACTTATTTACAACAAAAATTAAATCAGCTAGAGAGAAGTTCGTTAAGACTAAGAGAAAGACATTTAATCTACCTTGGTGTACTAACAACATGTGGCTAATTCAGAAGTGTAGAGACTCAGCTTCAAAGAAAACTATCAAGTCTAGAAGAGGCACATTTTTTTAATGAATGAAGTGATTAAGTAGCTGAGATTAGCGAAATCACGCTATTATCTTCAAGTAATAAATGAGGCTAAAGGCAATGGTAAAGAAATCTGGAAAAATATCAAAAACCTCACAGATTGTGAAAAAACATAACTCAGGAGATATACATCTCAGATCTCAGGGTATAGGGCAGGATTGGGTTGTCTGTATGTTTTTTTTTTCAATTGTAGCTTTGTGGGTCACTGCAGATGTAAATTAGCTTGAGGCTAACTGTGGTACAATGCATCAAATGTCAACAATTATATTTAAAATTGTACATGGTCCCTAATAAATAAAATAAATTACAAATTATACACACATGTGCACATACACACAGAGGTCATCTTTAGTATATACTACATCGTCTGTGTCAAAGACCTAAAAACTCCAATGCAACTTGTGGTTGAGTGATGTGGTATGCCATGAACCCTGTGGTTGAAGTGCATCAATTATCAGTGGTCCAGATGTGTGTGATGATGTGTAGTGAGCTCTAGACCGTAGTGCCCCAGTGCAACTGAAGTAGAGTGCAATGTGGAGTGGAGTATGGTTGGGCGATAATATGGTAATAAGGTATCCCACGGTATCTAAAAATAGCAACGGTATCAGTTTCATTACCATTACAAACTTTTATATATATAATAACAAATGTGTTAATACTCCTCTCCACTAGGTGGCAGATATGTTAGTCCTGGCTCAGAATTATGACATCCTCCAGTGCAATTCCTTTAAAAAATCCCATTCAAAGCAATGGAAGTAGCACAGCTAACCAGTGGACTCAATTGAATAAGCATCCATTTGCAACTAAATAGGTAACTTGTAATGGTGTTTTGTGTCTCCTGTTACTGTAACATTTTGTTTCTGAATGAGAGTATATGCCTGTAGGAGATGACAGTCTGAGAATGATACGAGAAGTCTTTGGCTTCTACGATACGAACTACTAGCGATATAAAAAAAAACAGCCTGTAGTTTAATGGCAGAAGGTAGAAACAAATGCATTACACCCTGCAACACCCCGTGTGTAAAAGTTGTTGTTGTGGAATGTGCACGAGAGGCAGCATAGGTTTTTGATTGCCGCAAGCTGACATTTTAGTGACTCCCTCTGAGCCCTACAAAGTCATTTTTAATTAGTCACGGTAATACCATATACCCCGGAAAAATGAGAAGGTTTAACGGTATCAACATTTGGATACCGCCCAACCCTAGAGTGGAGTGGAGTGGAGTAGAGCTGCAGTGTGCCAGAGGCTGCATGGCCGAAATGCTTTTCAAGTGTCTGCGGTGCTGCGCATTAAGATCAGCATAGCCCTGGTGCAGTTCAGGTGTGTTTTTCAAGTTGTGCAGAACAGCCCCTTGGCTTATAGTGCTCATTGGTTTGACGTGTGGTGAGCAGCACGCAGCACCAAGCTGTACAGAACAACCGTGCAGCACCTGCGAGAGGAAGCCACTGCAGTGCTGGCCCACATAGCCATGGACCTGCTGGCCATCTGTTCCTGCTGAACTCCCCCACTAATCCCTCTGCATTCAGCAGGCACCGCTGCTCTTCAGCCTCACCGCATGTCTCCACCGCATGCCACTGATTCAGCGTACAGTAGCAGCCAGGCTTCTTTTGCAGGCTGTGTTGCTATAGAATCTGTCTGCTGCACAAGAACACTGCATCACTGCTTCAGGGTTACTGCACATCCTTACATGACACCTGCAGCAGACACCATTTCTTTGCCAAATGTTTCTGTGTTTAATTTGTGCTTACTAACAATGCATATTTCCATCTGTGTCTATAATAGGAACCTCCCTGTTCTGTCATGTGTTACATGACATTCCATTGTCCCACTGTGCATCCCTGGTTGCGGTTACTGCAGCTCCTCATGGAAAACTTGCAACACACACGAGTTCTTCACTTTGTCTGCACATTTCTGTGCGTGAGTTTCTAATATGGAAACCTGCATCAACCAGAAGTTTCTCATCTGCATTAAGCATGCAGTACTGATAATCTGCATTCTTACATTAGTGCATTACTGCTTTGGGTGATTGTTGCATGTCCCAGAGCTCTGCAACACTTTTATCCAATAAAGCACTCAAATCAAGCTACATCTTTGCAGAGGCAAACAGAGTAAGCAAGAGTGCAATGAAGTATGTGCAGGAGAAGTACAGGTTGGTGTTGTTAGGCTAGAAAGTGCTCCCAGAAAAGGCGGATCTTTAGGTGTTTTTTGAGTGAGTGCATTAGAGAGGAGAAACTCAATCTACCTCAGGCTGCTTTACTGCTGCATCTTACTGCCACACCTTCCCTGCTGTTGTTTATTTCTATAGAACTGTCAAGTTAATTATTCCTGCAGTTTCAAGCATGACAAGCTGGCAATGTGATGGACAATTTGGCAGGTCTTTACCCTGTCATCAAAAATGTCACATCTAATATGCTGTCTGTTTATTGGCAAGGCTTTTTTCTGTTTTCTGTGAAGCAGCCAAATGGCATTAAATTAGTTAGTAATAGGCATATCATTTTACGCAATTTAGATCTTAAAGACATTAGTTCTGCTTTAATGCCAACAAACATGTAATTCCACATCACTCCTCCACAGCTTTGGATGAAGCGGGAAGAAAGAAAGGATCACAACCAGATGGAAAAACATTTACATTTCCTTCCCTCCAAGGTGACCATATTGAAATATTGCATTTAATTTGAAGTGACGGATCATGGATTCCACACTTGGTCTTTGTTCTTATTAGCCCCGTCCATAGTTTTAACAGTGTCATAATTTATGTAAAATATGTAAAGAAAAAGACTGAAAGATTAAAGCCTGATATACCAGTGAACACGGGAACTAACAAGGCCCTGATCATGACAGCATACAGTCCTGAAGGGAGCACAGACTGACGCTGGCTAGTCTTCGGAGCTGTGTGTTGCCCATACTAATCCCACAGAGATGCACTGGATGGTCTGCGTTAATGATCTGTGGTGGGAGGAAAGAGATGCCTGCTGCTCCTAACAAGATTCACCATGACTCACCAGCCTGAATCAGAGCACATGAGCTGCTTGGACTCTGAGAGAGACAGCCAAGCAGGGGTGGCTTTATGATTATCTTGTGGTTATATATAAACCCCATTATGTGCATCTGTCATGAATGGTGTTTGCTTTTTTGAAAAGCCAGCTGTAATGTCCAGGACAGTGGGAATCTGGCACACACAGTGGTTCATGTGGTTCTGTCATGTTGAGACATGTCAGCCCACTTAACTCCTTACAATGTGGTTGTTTCAGCCAGAACATGCCAGTGTGAAGAGATAGTGTAGCATGGCAAAAAAGACATTTATTTACTATACAAATGTTTTTCATGTTCCTCAGACATTCTTCAGTTCAGAGTTATACACGCAAACAAAGCTGGCCTATCCCAATCAGTGACCTCATCCTCCATATGTTTGCATCTTACATGCTGTTTTACACTTACTGTGATCATGTCTGTCTGAGTTAAACTCTCTTGGGAAGTGATGAGATTTTCCTAGCCATCTTTTTTATGCCTCTGAGGCCTGTAGGACCCATGGTTCAATAATTCCTCTATCAGTTTTACTCCGATTTCCACATCGTGCTTAGGGCTGCTCACTTTTGTAATCTCGGCCTGGGAAAGATGACCTTTGCAGCAGCTGCAGCCAATTTCATACTTCCTCTGTTAACATGTTCCGTACAAAATTGACTTTGTAAAACTTTCTGGAAATAGCAAACTTATTATAGTGAATGTCATTGCCTCTACAGCTGTTTAACAATAGTTTCAGAAGCTAACATAGTTTAGCTTGGTGCTTCACACATCCAAAGTCTGACAACCACACAGAGCGTAGCCAAGTACTGAATCACAGATCATCGCATAATGAATGTAAAACTGATGCTGTGGGATTCATGACCACATTAAGTATAAGTGTGTATCTAGAAAGGCAAAATTCAAGTCAAGTCACTTTATTTGATTGCACATATACAGGAAAGGTGATCCACAGTATTTTGTAGTTGAGGTAAACAGATCGATGAATAAGATATGCAGAACTAAAAGGCAAGAAGGGCTAAGGTCCAAATAAAAAGGAATAGTGTGGAACTCATAAATTGTAACAAAATCAGTTGAATTTTCCAAACCATCTGTCATCCTTTAGATATAGAAACTAATCCACTAAAGGAACTAATGCTAAAACAATATGTCACTAAAATAATCAAGCCTGTTTGTTTGTCACACACTTCCATTTCTAATAATCTGTTTTGATCAGTTTTGTTGTAAGGAAGTGTTGCACACTTTAAATTTGTATTTGTGATGATCAGTCACAGTGTGCAGGCTTGTGTGGTGTGTGTTTGAGGTGCTATGAAACCCTTAACAATAACGTTGTATCTTTGCTTCTAAGTATTTAGTGTGCTGGTCAGGCTTGCGAGGTGTGTGTGGGGGGGGGTGTGTCTATGGCCTCGTTTCTCCCTGTGGTGGGGGTCTGAGTGGTCTCTTTTGGCCCTGGGGCTTCATTGATTTCCCTGACAGAGCAGAGCACGGTGTGGGTCCCAGCCTTTATGCAGGGCCTGGGCCAGCTGCCCTGCACACGCCTAATTAGACCAGCTGAGTCATGACCAAGGATCACCTAAAACACATACAGTACATACACACACACACATACTCTGTCATCTGATCAAACTTGTTGTGGCTCTATGTGGGCAGGCATCAAGGTTGAACTGCCAGTGTAGCTGCTTTTTCTGTGTTTTTTTCCCGTTGATTCTTTTCTTTTTCTTCTGATTCTCTTCTGATTGTTAGACTGACAACGTAGATGCTTTGAGTGAGTGTGTGCTTGTGCGTGTGCACTCACTGGGGGTTTGACAGAGGGTCTGCTTAAGTAAGGGGAATTAGACAGAGAGAGAGAGAAGAGAGACTGATGAACTGGAGGATGCAAATGACTCTGCTGTTCGAGATCTCAGTCCTCCTCTCCGTTTTTGCTCTCCTCTCTTCTCATCCCTTCTTTTTTGTCCTGATTGGGATTCGACTTTATCATGTTGCTCTCACCCCCTCCCTTTCTTTCTATCTCTGTCTCTCTCTGTCTTTTCCTGTTTGCCTGTGTGCCTCTCTTGCTCCCAATATCTCTCAAGTGTTCTCTTGCTCTCCCCCCTCCTGTCTTTCTCTCTTCTTCTCTCCTGCTTTCCTTCTCTCTCTTCCACTCTTTCTCTTTTTCTCTTACAAAATCTTTATCACCATGTTTCTCTCTTATTCTCTTTCCCTCTTTGTCTGCCTCAATTGCTTTCTCTCTCTCTATCCTACTCTCTGTCTCTTTCTCCTATCTCTCTATCTATCCTACTGGGCCTCTCTCAGAGTGTACTCTTTTTGAAATCACATTTGCTGCTGCCGGGGGCACCCTTAATGAAGGGTTCATATGTAATATGGGGGCTGAGGTGTATCTTCAGTGGAAAAAGAAATTGACGTCAATTTCCATTCAAAAAAAGCCAACATAATGACTATTAGAAAACCATACTATAAAACATGTATTCTTAAAGACCTTGGGAAAATATTCAGTCTCTTTCTACTTCATGCTTTTGATTTTGTGTGTGGCATTAGAGTTTTTATTTATTTATTTAAATTCTGGTGCTGAGTTCAGGAACAAAAAAGATCTTTTAGAAATCGCAGTCTGTCCTAAAAAAATAAATAATCTAAAAGATATGAGGAATCATGACATTTATGCCATTTAATGCTCTAAATGGAAAAAAGAAAAATAATAATCTAAATAGAAGCAAGATACCAGGAATCACATTTATTGTACTAGGTAGTGTGCATCAGCATTACATTTTATATTGTTAAAAATATGAAGCACTCATAATGTATATTAACATCAGAACTCCCCTTACAGTATGTTAGGTAAAACCGTTACTATTAATTTCAGGTATATCACTCACACTGTGAACACACGTCAGGAACAATTAAGGGTTTATATGTACTTAACTGCTTATAATGGCCCATCTATGTATCTACACAATAATAATAGTTACACAAGTCGTATTTTTATGAACAATCATTTATTATAAAAAATGTTCAGAGTATCATACTTAAAAATACTGAATCCGGACTATATCCACAAAGCCTGAAAAAAAAACTGAAGAAGATTTTTTTATGTGTTAACAGCCTTATTCAATTATGGTAGTCCCAAAAGCAGTTCTTTTGCTCTGAAAAGCAGAGGCGGACATTGCATTGCACTCACGAGGCATGTTGGTGTAGCCTTAAGCACAGTGTCTGCACCGTCCTCTATCAGTTTTGATGGGAAAATCTCCAACCATGTCCCTGCAAACTTCCCTTGGTGGGTGTGCATTTTGCTTTTTGGCTGACTTGGCATTCAAAGTCCTCCCCCTCGATAAAAATGCTAATAAAAAGATAATGAAAATAATAATACATTTAATTTGTTCCACGGCACCTTTTAAAACACCCAAGGTCACCTTACAAAAAATAAAAATTAAGAAATCAGCATTGAAAACAATAATAAGAGCATTAAATTAGTACAGCAAGTAGAATGATTTAGAGTTCATATGCTATTTTAAAAAGGTACATTGTCAGTGCACTTTTAAATTGTAAAAAAGAGTCCAGTGTGCAAGTCAAAGTCAAAGTGTACTTTGTCAGTTCACTATGTAACACACAGAGGATTGAAATTGCGTTTCACAAGACACCAAATGTGGAATTTAAACTAGAAACACACGCGCACACACGCACAAAAACACAGCTCCACTCTTGGACATGAAGTGAACACAGACATCAACAATAAATAGACATAAGACATACAGGTAAACATATACGCTTCCAACAAGAAGGAAAGTCCGAGGTAGCTCTTCTCAGTAGCGGGTAAAGGTGAAAAATGAAATGTGCAATATGTAAGGTGCAATAAGTGAAGGTGCAGTTGGTAAAGTGCAAGAGTACTGAAAGCAGCATAAACATCAGTGTGTGTAAGATTGTTTTTGGATGTCAGTAACATGTTCATGGAATGTTCTTCAGAGTGTTAATTAGCCTTCTCAGTCAATTTGTGTGGCACCACATGCTGGAACAGTGTGATGCGTATAAGTCCTAAATGGCTGGTTGGGGTGATCTGAAGATCATTTCTGCAGTCCTTACCACCCTCTGTAGAGCCTGCCTTCTTGTCCACAGCTGTATGTGGGAAGGGAATTCCATAATTTTGAAGCAGCATATGAGAAGGCCCTTGCATCCATTGTGTTGAGCAGGCGTGGCTCGTCAATATGGGCAGGTGGGGCAGTGCCCTCCCAATAAACATCCACCCCAAAACCTATTTCCTCCTAATAAATAATATTATTTACTTAACTGCTCTGCTTGCTACCTATTTAACTACTCTGTCGTATGTGGTTTGTGTATGTGTTTTTTATAACTATTTATTTACCACAGTGAAATTGAATCTCAAATACTTTTGTTGATTGCAGTTATGGGGCAGGACCGGTCAGCAACCACATTCATCTGTTGATTTATCGTATTCACCTGGCGTCAGTTGTCGGAATTGCAAGCAGCGCTAATAGAGTCCAATATGGGCAGGAGCAAGCCTGCCCCACCTGCCTTTTTACCTTCTTCTAGCAGCTCACAGATCAGTACTCCTCTAGTTATGTTAGACCCAACCCAAACGTGTCAAATGCAGCGACAGCCTGCAGCACAGAACCTGCCTTGTCCAACAGCATGGACTTTCTGCATTTAATGGACTGAAATTTGAAGATAAGTTAGTGATCAAGCAGCTTGGCCCAGACAGACCAGACGTCAGTATAACACAGAAAACTAAGGAAGATATACAACCGAACATTTTCGCGAATATGGTATGATGAAAATGAAATGGCTGTGTGGTTGCTCCGTAAGGAATACAGTATTTTGCTTTCCATGTCTGCTGTTCAGATCATGCTCAGGACAAGGGGACATAGGGATTACAGGAGTTAGCGACGTGAAGCACGAACTAGCAAAAAAGCACACTCTCAAGCAAAGCACATTTACAGTGTGCACATGCTAGATCAAGTTAATATCGCAGCACACCTCGATGAGGGCTATCATGTAAGCATTCGAAATCAATTAGAGAGGCAAAATGTGTCATTGTGCTTAGTATATTATATGAGGCTGTTGCATTGTTTGCTTTTAGTGCATTGGGTCAGCATTTCATTGGTCTTCGTTAATCATACTGCTACATTAATGTTCATATTTTAAAAAAAGAACTCTGAAACGCATGCTTTATAGTGCTGCTTGCAGACAGATTTATTATAGACCTGCTTAGCCGAATTACTACATTAATTAGGTTTTTAATAGGCCTATCAGTATACAGTACATTATTCTATAACATTTGGTCATGGTAGTGATTCAGGCATCGGAGTCAGTGTCTGCCCCACCAATATTTATGCTCAGCAGCCGCTACTGGTGTTGAGCAAGATGTCTGGTTGGTCTAGATGACTACAGTGAACCTAACCCTAACCCTAGCTCTGTAACAGTTCCTTGATATATGGTGGAGCAAGATTGTGGAGGGTTTTAAATGCAGTAAGTAAGATAAGTAAGATGGTCGCCCTTGCTTTGGTACTGAGACAGCTGTGCCAATCAGGATGAGAGAAGATGCCAACTGAGTCTGAAACCATCTCTTGTTTAGTATCTTTCTTTGGGATATTCATGTTGTGTGCAGGAAAATGTAAATGTGCCAATGCCAGGACTTCAGTGGAAACTTATATTTTGTTGCAAATGAGTCCATACGCATATTACCCATGTATTGTTTAATGCTGCTGAATGTTCCCCTGAAAGAAAACATAATTTCATCCACAGAGTTGTGTTCTTCAGGGAGCCCCTGTAGGCATTTCTCTCTGAAAACATTAAACCATGGTCTGAGTTTCCAGAGTCTGTCAGTTTTGTTCCATCTCAGATACAGATTGTTCAAAATTTGTAATGATGTCAACAGAGACTGGAATCTGTTCCGTGACATTCCATCTGAGACAGGACTGTACCCTATGTCTGCTGGTGCAGTGCACAGTTGACCCTTTCCCGAGAAAATTCAAGACGACAACAAGTCGACCGTAGCTGGCAGTCAGTGTCGTGGTCAGTCTTTTTAGTGTGCAATGGCTTTTACACCCCCACCTCCCAGAACATTATCACCTTATTATCATCCTCATTCAAGAAGCATCTATTTGGGCAACCAAGCAGAGCCAAAACATGACCACTACTATAGTATTTTTCAGATTATGCTACAGAATTCTTTCTATCATGAAATACACTATTTATTATTTAATAACATTGAAATGTGTTGTGTAATCACTAATGCAATGCAAAACATTGTATTGTAGTCTGAACTTAGATTTCTAAAATATGTTAAAATTGTAAAAAAAAGAAAAAAGAAAACCATTCAAAACCGATCAACAAGATTAAAAACATCATAAAGGTCATATTTCTGTTTGCATTCTTCAATATGAAGTGCAAGATGCAGATTACATTTTTACTACCTCTTTGTCCAACTGTTGTAAAATGTAAATCTCACAGTATCGGTATTCAATGGGTCCGTGTACTTTTTCGTTCATTCATTATTCAATTTTGGAAGTCACATGGGAAATGAAAAAGGACGCGTATTCATTCATTATTCTATTTTGGAAGTCACATGGGAAATGAAAAAGGACTCATATATGAATTCTTACAGTTTTGTTTAATGGCCATGGTTTTACATTTGTTTTGTTATTGAAAATGAATTTTTGAACCGTAGAAAAAGGGAAAAAGCAAAATGCCGTTCTGAATTGCACCTAGTGCTTCGTAAGGTTTGGGGTGTCCTGGAAGTAGTCGCCTACCCGTAGCCTAAGCTTTTGGGCGGGTTAGGCACTCATCCGTATGACATGGTGTCTTTGGAGGGATACTATGACTTGATTTGCGAAATGTTGCGAAAGCATGCTACACATGCAGATACTTCACAGCACCTGAAAGACATCGGAGCACCCGGTGGCTGCTCTGTTATGAGTGTACGACGGTTTTGTGAAGCGCACAACTCTAAGACTGACGCGTTTAGGCCCCTTGAAGAGCATGTATTGCAAGCTTATATCCATAACGATGTGTGAGTATTGCAATCTCTGATGTGAGCGCGAGTCAAACGGTGTCATTTACTTCCGGGTGAAACACGATTAGTAGCCTAAATGAAATTCAAATAAAGAATAAACAAATACTACAAATTAAAAACGATCAGAAATGTGTCCACTTTTCTAATACCAATATTTGACAATGGTTATACATTTTGAAAACAAAATAGAACCCTTTCTGGTTATATTGTTCCAAATAAAACACCAGGCTGCACAGTTTTTTTTAATTTCATCTTTCAGTCCAAAATAGAATAATGAATGAACGAAAAAGTACACGGACCTCAATGGTGCCCTAATATCAGCATGATCTAGACATATCACCTATGACAGAAAAACATATTTCAGGCATTTTCCTTACTTGAGTCTTAATTTATCCCATCCCAAACAACAAGGTGCTGTACTTCAAGGCAGATTTGCAGGTCATATGAGTTGAGCCTTGAGCCTTACACAATCTACCATCCAATAGCATTGCTGATCTAAACAAAGGGACTTCTTAGTAATGTAAATGTTTTTTAAAAAGAAAAATGAAGTAGAAGAAAATGTTTAGGTTTATTTTTGTAGAATTAAATGTAATGTTGCATTATAACAGTTTAGAGCTGGGCAGTATAACCAAAAATGTATATCACAGTATTTTTCAAAATTATATCGGTGTCACGGTATTTGATGGTATTTTTTTTTCATGCATGACTAGGTGTTAACCCTATTTCCTAATAATTTAGAGGATAATTACTGCAGTAAATTGCCTTAGAATGACCAGACTACTATTCACCCATTGAATGGTCCCACAAAATGCTGCTGCTCACAAAGAAGTGACAGTGGCATTCATAATTGTAATGAGGTGAAGAAATCAGAATGCATGACGTTTTGCAACTAGAAAACATCTTTTTTGAGCTTTCTACAGTGTAAACAATATGTCCCTTATAACTGCAAAGTGAAGACATCTTTATCCACTGAACTTCACTGAACTGCATCACTGTCAACTTTGGGTTATACCTGCCTATTGCGTCACCACAACCACAAGCAAAAAATAATTTCTCACAAAAATGTTCATTACAAATACAGTTGCCCATGTAACTATATTTTCTCTAAACTAGAGGTTAGTTTGAAGAGAGAACTGTATTATCTTCAGATTAGCAAACTAATTTAGCATGCTAGCAGACTAATATGCTTCCTATGGTGTATTTTCATATGCCTGCTAGAGGAAAACTTACAGTCTGTCAAACTCAGAGTTGTAGGAGAGCTTGTTTTGGCCGTTTCCATGATAAAGCATTTAACTACTTGCCATGTGGTGCACAACTATTTCCTCAGACAATTAATTACCTTCTTAAAACATCTTTACTTGGCTAACTTTAGCCTGCTAATCCTGTTGTCCTAACGTCACTCAGAACATCTTATCTTATGAAACATAGACATAAATGGGCTGCTGGATACTCACAATAAATAGGAAAACTAACCATAAACCTTTAGGATTTATCCAGTTTAATCCATAAATCAACACGGATGCAAGCCTGCAATCAGTCATGTTTACTGCTCTCAGACACAAAGTTTTGCTTTGTTTTCGTGGGGTCCTCGTAGATATATGGAAATATATATATATATATATATATATATATATATATATATATATATATATATATATATATTAGAGGCGGGCCGTTATCGGCGTTAACGTGCTGCGTTAACGCGAGACTCTTATCGCGCGATAAAAAAAATATCGCCGTTAATCTATTCTCAAAGTTGGGTTGGGAGCTGGGTCTATACTACACAAACTATGATGACTTTCACCAAAGATCTTAGATTCTACAAAGATAAGCCAACATAATACGTTACTATGGGACCAAAATGCCAACAAATTCCTATTTCGAACTCTTAGAAAATAATTTAGTGTGTCTGTAAAGCGAGCTAGCAAGCTAACGAACTAGCTCTAGCTCATTCAAGTGAATAGTAGTAACTATAACAACATCATGTGCTAAACGCTAACAGCGACTGGACTCACCTTGAATTTAATACATTGCTGTAGCCCTATAACTTTATATTACTTTGTCTGCTTACACTATAACCAGTAACAGTATCTAGGTGGGTGTTAGTGACAGCTTTCAATTCAAAACATTACGTTAGCGTAGTTCGCTAGCGTTAGCGCGCTAACAACCACCTAGTAAGTGGTTGCTGCCTGACCTGAAATAAAGCTAATTTTCTCAAAATCCAAACAGTAACAACTTACACTATTAGGCTTGAAATTATTACAAATAGTTGCAGATTGTGACACATGATTCCAAAAAACCCTTAACAACTCCAGAAAAACGTAATGACCAATTTATTAGTTAAACTCCACATGTGTCCCATTCATTTCAGTGAAATGAACCTAGAATCTGCTCTGCACTGCATAAAGGGGGATTCCCCCCTCCCCCTTGCGAAAATAGAACACGGAAGCAAACTGCTCCCTTCCTCAACACTTTCTGCTTTTACCTTGATATTTTAGCGCGGATGTACTGTATACCCTACCTCTATATTTTAGTGCGGATGTATACTTAGCCGAATTGCACTGAAGGGGACTCCTGCCACAACTGTCCCCTGCGAGAGACTTTTTTCTTTAGCAGGCCATATTGTGCAGAAAAGGAGATCTACTTTGCCACCAGAAAATGTGAACAAGCTGGTCTGCCTAAGTGACTGGTGGAAGAAGGAGAAATAGAGCTTGGACTGATTGACACAAAGCTACTGACTGTAAACAGTTAATCACAACTTCTTATGTAGGCTTACAGTTCAAAATCCATGTTTCATGTTTCATTCAGTTCATGTTTAACTAAATAAACAGTTAGTAAACACAAGTACATTTTATTGAACATGATTTATTTTCATCACCAAGTATCAAAGTAGAACAGCTTTTTCAAGCAGTTAGTGATGCATTTTGGAAACAGGAGATGAGCCCCTGGTCTACTGTGCCACCTGGCTTAAGAAACCCGTTCTCAAAGACTTACTTCTAGTCATTATTTAGGTAGCACACATATTCTGAATGCCTTCGGCAGAATTCAAATGAGCCATTTTAATCTAGATTAATCTAGATTAATTTTATGATTAATCTAGATTAATCTAGATTAAAAAAATTAATCTATGCCCACCACTAATATATATACGGCTACACTTCCACCGCTCTCATGCAGCCACTGTTTAATACCACTGCAAAACAGTCCCCATCTCAAACAATGTCCTGCCATTCTGTGTTCCCAACGTTTTATAAGCACACACTCACTGCGGTATTGGGGTATATGACAAATTCATATCATTAAAAAAAAAAAAAAAACACCAGTATCCGGTATGAAACGGTATACCGCTCAGCCCTATAACAGTTGGTATCTGGGAGCTAAATAAGTCATACAGTAAACTCAGTAAAGTCAAAAAACTTTTATACATAATAAATAATAAATTAATTAAAATGTAATTTTTAGCAAACACACCATTAACATTTATGTCTAGCAGGTCAATTTACAACTGTATCTGCAATAAATGTAACCGCGCTGCAAATATAAGATAAGTGTTACTGTGAACACCCACACACATCACACTGTGAAGGTCTCTACTTATTTAGTTTTACTGCTTTTGCTATTAGTTTTATCGATATGTTGTACATTTGCACATAGAGATACATGTGCTAACACCACAGAGATAAGGTGATGCACAGACACTAATAAAGGGTAGCATTAATCCAGTCTTGCCACTGAAGGGTTTTACAACCTACTTGTACTCCCACTAATTGGTTTCGGATGGCATTTAAAATGGCCGAGCCTTAACATGAACACACAGATGTCGTGGAGGTACAGTATGTGTGGAGATGGTGTAGGGGGTGGCTTTAGTATGGTCCTTGCTCTCTTTTCCTTGTACTTTCCTGTTCTTTCTCTCTGTCCTTGCCCCTCCTCTTGTCACTTTCTTTTCCTCCCTATTGTCTTCTTCCTACTTTCTCTATCTCCTAGCTTATCCCCCTTTTTCTGCCTCTTCCTCCCCCCCCACCCCCCCCCCCACCCCTCGTTGCCCTGTCCTCTCTTCATCCTGGAGTGCTGGTGTTGATCTCTTGTCCTGCTACTTGAGTCCTGAATCCCAATGCTCTGGCTGCATGTGTTCTGAATGCTAAAGCAGCTCTGTGCAGAACAGAGCAGAACAGGCTCATCACTTTAATTAGATGGTCGCTTTCTCTTTTGGACTTCCTTTGGACTTCCATCTCTTTCTCTCTCTCTCTCCTTCCTCCACCATGTCTTTCTCTATCCCACACACACACTCTCTCTTTCTCTCTCTCATTTTCTTTTTGTCTCTGTTTTCGCCTCTCTAATGGATTTTTTCTCTTCACTCTCACATTACTGGAATAGGGTGCTTTTCTCTTTCCTCTGTCTAATTTAAACGCGCCTTTTCTAACTTTGCATCTCATAAACTGTATTCAGAAAAGAGGTCTGAAAGTCACTTCAGGCCACAGTCAGATATAGACTCCATTGTCTGAATATGAAGTACAGAAACGTGAGAAGCCAAGCGTTATGTTTACATTAGGCTGTAGACAAGATGGTATAGTGAGATTATTATGTCAGTAGACACACAAACACACACATGAACTGCAGTTTTTGCATTTGGACAGAATCCAGATGAAGTAAAGTGATTAAGAGTTTTGATGGCCTCCACCTTGAACGGCACCCCCACTGCCCCTCAACACACACACACACACACACACACACACACACACACACACACACACACACACACACACACACACACACACAGACAAGCAGCCATTCATGATAAACATGCAAGCATACACAGAGGATGACGCATGTAGCATTGAGTAATCCAATTAGGGTAAATGACTTTGCCTTTGTTATTCATCCCTTCTCTCCCATTCAGCCTCAGAAATATGCATTTGACTGCAGGCGCTTCAGTCAGACGAAAAGCTAATACTGGAGTGCCGGCTAAGAGATGAGGATCCCAGCAAATCGCAGAGATGCAGCGCAGGATGAAAGATCTCCTCGGCTACAGCACTTAGTTACCATCGCCATGGTGATAATGAAACAGGGTGTGTGATGGAAAGCGGCCCAGTTCAGCATTCATGTTTGGGTGCCAGAGGCTACTTCCCTGATGGGGATGATGCTGCTGTTGATTAAACGAGGGGAGTGTACACTTGGTTGGTTTCAACTTGTGTACCAGTTGGACATGCAGATGGAGATGCAGACAGCCGTGTTTGTTTAGCCCACTTAACCTCTCATCTCTATCAATGTAGAAGAACTCCCTCACCTCAGTCTCCTGCCGTTAATAGACTCACCGTGATGGCAAGTTAAAAAAATTAAAAGAAAAAACACTTCTTTAGATGATGGACATCTGTTACCATAAGACAGCGTGGGGATAAGCAAGGTAGAGATGTGGATTACATTTGTAAGGTGAATATGACATAAATCAGGTTATAGACAGCTCTGAGACATGGTCACGTATGTTTGCTGATCTCTCTCGATACCTCTCTCTCTCTCTCTCTCTCTGTATAATCAAGGCTGTTTGTGGAAAAGGATAGCTGTGTGTATGGACTGTAGAGTGTGTGTGCGTGTATGTGTGTGAGTGTTTGTGA
>CM050203.1:31501886-31584386 GCA_027475355.1 Coilia nasus
GATGGATCTGTACCACTTTCCAGAGGACATCAGAGTAAAGACGTCGAGACCAGGGTGGAAGGAGTGTTTGATGATTTTAGTTGCTCAACACCGGCACCGGCATCTGTACGTTGTCTAATTTTCTTAAGTGAAGGCAACTCCTGGTGTTATACAAATAGCAAATAGAAAATAGAAGTAGTTTTACATCCATTGTTCATGGACCAATGTTAAAAGGTTAAAAGGTCAGACACCCACACACACACATACCTGTGTGTGTGTTTTGCTTCAATCCAGCCAACTACAAACAGTAACTCACTGTCCATTAGTAGTTGGAGAGAAGCAGGGCAAACACAGCAACACAGCACTGTGGTATTTCTGCCTTTGACCACACACACACACACACACACACTAGGGCTGGGTGATAAAACGATAACGATATGTATCTCGATAGACACCTACTCGATAACAATAGAAAATGCGTTCGATAGAATGTTTCGATAGAATGTTTTTTTGTTTTTTTTTTAAGAAAACGGCGTAAGTTTAGTCAGAGCCCTCTCTGATTTAGCGTCGCTTTAAATCTTTGTTGCGAAGCAAGCTTGGTTGCATGAGCAAAGGCACTCGTCCTCTGTAGCCTAGCAACGTATGTGGAGTGACACGCTAATAGCCAATCATGTCACAATATCGTGTTTGGTTGCGCCATCTCTTGTCTCGTAGTCGTGTTTTTTTTCCCAGAAACAGCATGGTCAAGAAAGGAAGATGAGTGCCACTGCGACGAGCGAGGAAAATGTGGATAAGCGCTCATTCACACCAACTTGAGTGTGTACAGCGCGTATCAGTATACAATATGTTTGTATAGGGACAGAATACGCTCAGATCACGCGTGCGGTGTGAAGAGTCTAATTTGTTAACATGCATTCTAAACGAATGCGGACAGAAAACGGCCATGCGCTGAATACGCAGAGTGTTTGGTGTGAATGAGCCCTAAGAACAGAAAGGTCTGCTCACCAGTATGGGAGCTTTTTTGGAGTTTACAAATCTCATCGTAGTCAGACAAATGTTGTCTGCAAATTATGCAGTAAAACTATATACATATATGATAGTTCTTCTCAGGTATCAGGTTTCGCTATGTTTACATGTAACACTTTGCACATGTCTTTATAACACTTCAGCTTTGTTAAGCACTTTATTAGCTTATTGATAATTGTTCAGTTTTCATTGTGATCGTAACATTGAACGTGTGTTGACAGTCATTTTGCCTGAATGCTTATTGCCTGTCAGAGGAAGGTTAAGTTAAAAATAAAAATGTTTAAATTTAGATTTTTTCCCTCCTGTTATTTTAAATAGGTCACACAATGTTTCAATAATTATTGATATTGACCGATATGAAGCACTTATATCGTGATACAGATTTCAGCCATATCGCCCAGCCCTAACACACACACACACACACACACACACAAATTTGTGCCTTAGTCAATATAATATGTCTTTCACTGGGGCACCTGAACCCATTCAGAGGTTGCAGACAGACATGATGTCAAAACCTAGCCATCCAGGCTTTTTCTTAAGGAGGCACACTCTGACATCAAAAGCATGTCTTGTTTTGTGAAATGCTCAGCCCTCTGTCTGTCTCTGTCTGAAATGGCATTGCTGGTCCCCTTTTATTTCTGACAAAAAAAATCTCATAAAGGTCATTGGTGAAAGCGATTCAGAGACGTTGCCCCCTATTTCTGCTTTGCTTAGTACTGTACTGCTGGTAAAGCAAGCCTAGGCCTTTACCCCTCCATTTCTCCCAGACCCATTAATCTACGTCAAATTGGACATTGACGTTATTCAAACAACAGCAATCCAATTAGATTTAATCTAATCTTGTGATGGATATGAGCACTGGGTTGACTTAAGCATAATAAGATATACAACCATCTCTTTCTCTCTCTCTGCCCATCTCTCACTGTTATTCACTGCCTCTATAGCTTATCTTTTTATTCTCTGCTCTTTTTCTGTCATGCTGCATTTGGAATCTCACTCTGTTTTTAGTCCTCTGTCTCACAGTTGCTGCCTAAAACCTTGTCAGTATCTCTAATAACATATGTAAGTATTTCTATCTGAAGACATTTTATGCTGCTTTGTTGTCGTCATGTTACATCTCACAGAGAAAGACATGTCAGTTTAACTGCTAAAGAACAAAAAGCAATTGGTATTCCCTAGCCCCCCCAACCCACCCAAAAGGTGCTCAATTTTTGATTGTTTCCAGAAGGAATTGCTCTATGGGTGTCTGCTCTCTGATGAAGCTTAATCTTGATTGGCTCAGGGCTGTCTGGGCTTAGATGAGGCTTAGTGATGATTGGGCCATGGCTGGCAGGGTTGTAATGAAGCTCAGCAGGGATTGGATAGGGTTGAGTGATTGAGCCACCAAACCACTGATGACTTAGTTACTCAGACAAGACAAGGCTGACCAAAAGGACCAAAAGGACTGGCTGGGTGGTGTTTGTAAAATACTGTGGTAATGGTAGTGCAGATTTCTGGTGACCTGTTATAAATGCCTCTTGGACTGGTCAAATTAATAATTGCCCATATTGATGGTAAAAAAAAAAAATTAACTTAAGTAAGATATCTATCTCTGTATAGCTGTATAGCTTATAGGCCTGCCATGTTAATGTGAGTGGTGACTACATTGTCAGAAAAATAACAGATTACCTCTATAAACAGGCATCATATCATAAGCGAACTAGATTATATGCCTAAATAGAGATCATAACAGATCAAAGCGGATAGATGGATGGATGGTTGGATGGATGGATGATATGACCATTTTTAACATTCCCAGTTAGCTATATGCCTGGGATAAAGGATTGCCGAATGCTTCCATTTATACTAAAGCAAGAATATCCATGTCTTTCAGGTATTGTGTCTGTGCTCAAAGCATATTATTTATGTCTGATAGTCTAACCCTCTTTTCTCAAGTGGTTGCGCTTTGAAAATACTATTAATTGCTAAATTTAACTTCAGTCTTTGAAGTAGAAAATCCTGATTTGAAATTAACAGATGTTAAGGATATATTTGCTGACACGTGATGTAAGAAGCAGGGTTCGCTTCAGGCCCCCATTAACCAGGGGCTAATCTGCAAGTTTATCCAACAATGAAATCAAAGAAAAATAGTTCTGCCTCATGTCGAATAAGGCATGGCGAATGGGCATGACTTGGCTCTGAAGAACACACTTTTTGTTGTTAGTATTCAGTATCAATAACACAGCAGGCTACCTGTGTGCATTAGCATGACATTTTTGATTAGTGCTGAGTGAGTGAGTGAGTGAGTGAGTGAGTGAGTGAGTGAGTACTAAGTAAAGAAGCATCAACTGAAACTAATGTGACTGAGCAGGTTTAAGGGGCAGCAGCAGGTCTTGGCTCCGGTGTATCAGTGAGCACAGATAGGTGTTTCCAACACTGACCCTGTGTGTGTGTGTGTGTGCGTGCACACTCCAAGAAACCACTGAGTCATCACAAATAAGCTCATTCACTATTCACATATTAGCTCATTAGCCATAATCACCACTATACCCACTAAAGCCAACTGATGGAATCTGCAGCATTGCTACATTAGGCATGGTGGAGCGGAAAGGTGTATGCGTATGCTCATGCTGGCATTAGGCAGAGGGAAGGTGTGTGTGTGTGTGTGTGTGTGTGTGTGTGTGTGTGTGTGTGTGTGTGTGTGTGTGTGTGTGTGTGTGTGTGTGTGTGTGTGTGTGTGTGTGTGTAAATGCTGGCATGAGGCAGACGAAAGGTGTGTATGGGTGATGTTATCAAATATTGGTAGTGTGTGCACACTGATATAAGGCAGGCTTATCTGTGGTATCTTGCTTATCAGGCATATCTGAATGCTGGGCCAATGAGAACATCCAAGCATTTACCTCATGGTATGAACCAGGTGCTGTAAGATGAAACCTCAGTAAGTAAGCTTAAGTCACGTGACCGGCAGCCATTTTGGTCAACTCAGTATCAGAACTGGCTTCACTTTAAATGCCTGACATGAATGGGTTGCCCCACTACCTTCATGGCATTGATGATCTGACATTTTCAGCTGACTTAAATGGCTGCCGACCATGTGACTCAGCTTCAACTGGCTGAGACAGCTAACACCTCCTGGTCTGAACCTAAGGCTGGTGAGGAGTTCTGGGCCGTACCATGTTAACTGTTAGCCTGCGGTTTCACTGGTCTCTGTGCTGCAGTCCATGTTCCTCACAGACAGACCCCTAGGGCAGAAATGCAGCCACATGGCACTGAGGGTTTTCCAAGCTCCAGCCCTCAAAAACCCTATGGCAGAACTCTGTAGCACTGCATATAAGAACAGAGAAGATGGTCGCATATGATGACTGATGACTCCTGTAATGGAGGGATGTTAATGGGAGATTTTTTTAACAAGAAAAAGCTCGAACTGTGAAACACACAGATTTCAGTGTACAGATCCAGTACAGGCCACTGCCTGTCCCTTCATTTTAGTTTTCCCACTTGTCTGAATCCATACACTAATGCATAAGTAAAGATCAGATCAATGTGTGTTTCCAATTCTTCCTTTCTCTGGTTCTGCTTGTTGTTTTTGCATCTGCTTATTTTTTTCATTCCTTCTGACTTATTTTTATCCATTGACTTTCAATCCCTGTTTTATTCTGAAAGCAGGTTTAATCAAGTGAGTTTAAGCTGTGCATAGGTCTGCTTTGATCAGGCGTATCTCCTCCAGCAGAGGCGACTTTGGGGGAGTGTTATTAAATCACTTTCCTATCAGTTCACAAGCTGCAGCCTCGTCTGCTCAGCCAAGGCCCAGTTTAGCTTCTGCCAGTTTAGCTTCTGCAAATGTTTCATTATTAACAGCCATGTTTGTCTTCCTCATCGCTCCTCAGCTCTGTCATAGCAGACCTCACTCTGAAGCTGTTTGTAAGAAAGTGTAGGCAGAGAATGAATAATGTATGAAGTCATTCTTGCCTGAGCTCTCATTAATGACTATGATTTTAGAGATGCCTCATATTTGTGGGTGGTAGAGGGTTTAGCTTCGGTGAGATTTTTAGAAACACTTACAGGTCCCTAAATATATCGCTGTAATCTGGCAATCAGATTTGTGTACAGGCCCAGTGTCTTTGTTCCACCACTGTGAAATACACTGTGTTGTAAAGAGCAGAACGGTATGTATACAGGGAGGGCCAGTAAAACGACATGACCTTTTACTTAGCCATAATAAAACATATCCTGTTCCTAACACTCAGGCATCCTTTTGACCTTTAAGTTAGGTAACTGGTACATTTTGGCTTTTTGGCAGAAACACAGTGTCTGAAGTTATAAAACTACATAGGGATGATGTGTTTCTAATGCTCTTGGAAATAATTGCATATTGTTATGGGTATAAGTGTAAACTGTCTCAACTTTTAGTTTAGCAGGAATGAGTTGACTTTTGGGAGGTAATTGTTTCACTAATTTGCCTTTTAAAATAGATTTATTGTTGTGATAATTCGTTTGGCACTCATTAAACTGCTGTGCTCTTTTCCAGTGGAATTAATCAACTCCCATCTCCTTCCCCACTGATTAGAAAGAAAAGACTGTCGTGTAAAAGCACAATAAAGGGGGGGTTGCTAGTATGTGCTATGTGTAACATCACATCACTAAAACCACCTGTGAAGCAAAGACTCCAGGGGCTATACACCAATAATATGGAGCGGATGGTGGGGGCGGCTGATACTCTGTCACATGGGGTTCATTTATGGAAATGAAATTAGATGTCTAAGACCAGCAACATGGATCTAAGCTGGTGAGCTGATGTCTGAGCTGTTTCATAAGAGAGGGGTAGGAGAATGTATTTAATTAAAGCCATATTAATGGCCAAAAATCGTCAAGGATTTTCAGGTTGGTCATTCATCTTTTAGCCTTTCGATGTTGTAGTGAATAAAGTTTCTGATGACAATTCATCAGACACTATAGGCTAGTCAAAAAAGAAAGAGGGATTGAACTGATTGGATGTTCAATGATTGGAGCTTCAATATTTATGCATATGGGCAGTATATATGGAATTGTTGTGATCTATGTGATAAAAGGAGACTGTGCAGCTAATGGTGTCATTCAGAAAAAGCTTGGGATCAACAGCCTTCTTGTACACTGGTCTAGATCTGGCTGAGCAGTAAAGTGGAGACAAGCATAACACAACAAGAGTTAGTGGGTAGAGGGGGATTATCAGGTGGCTTGTGTGGTTAAATGCTGGCCAGCTGTCTAAGCAATAACGATGTAAGATATGATTCAGCTCAGAGGGTTTATGGACAGAAGTTTGGACAGGCTTAAAAACCTGGCTGGGCACTAGGACCCTCAGAAAGCTTTGAGTTGTGTGGTGCAGATGTCTAATTACCGTGGCGACGGCTGAGGGATGGATGAGATGTGAAGCGGGTCCAGAGGGCAGCGGTGGCTGGCTGCTCCCCACATCTCCACGGCAACAGTGTTGAGCGACAGGACGGCTCACTTCCTCTGACATGGTGGCTCACTTCCTGTGACACCTGCAGATTCAATTCATCAAGTGGCCCTGGAGTCTGGCCAGCCTCAGGGTCCTGGGACAACCCCTCACAGACAGCGAGGTGTGTATGTGTGTGTGTGTGTGTGTGTGTGTGTGTGTGTGTGTGTGTGTGTGTGTGTGTGTGTGTGTGTGTGCATCTGGGTGTAGCACCAGCGTCCACAGGCTCACTCCTGTAGGCGGAGCTTGTAGTAGCCCGTACCGCCAGCTCTGGGCAGATGGACTGTGTGACTTATCACCTGGGCCCTCACTGGAGCATCAGGGCATCTCTCAGGGAAATAATGACCCTGCTCTTCATTACCCACAGTTTGGCATCATTTATCTGGATGCCAGGGGGCTGTGCTGAGTGGCTCAGTGCCATTCTGGAGACATGCCGCCTCCTCAAGGCTGCTTGTGCTGCTCTGTTGTGCTCATTCCCATCTTATCTAATCTCTACTCTTTTAGTTGCCATTTCTCCCCCCTCCTCTTTTTTACCCCTGTCCCTCACCTCTCCCTTTCCACTCCCCTCTCTCCTCTCCTCTTTCTCTCCTCATCCTCTCTTATCCCCACTCTGCTCCTTTTTCTCTTCTGTTTTCCTGTGTCTTCCTACCTTCCCTATCTACTCATTTCAAATTTCCCTCTCTCTTCTCTCTCTCCCTACCCTCTCCTCTATTATCTCCTCAGTTTGGACTCTCCTCCCTGCTTCCATCTCTCCTCTCCTCTTCCCTCTGTTCTGTCATATCTCTTTTATCCTCCCCCATCCCCTACCTTCCCCTGTCCTCATCCTCTCTCCTTCTTTCTCTTTCGCTGCCTTTTTTCGGCTATCCCTCCCTTTCTCTCTCCGCCTTTCTTTCTGTCTTTTCCTATATTCTCTCCTCCCCTATCTCTCTTGTCCCGCATCTGCTGGCATATGAGAAGTCTCCAGATCAAAGCCCAGAGAGCAGGGCCATCAGAGCAGCTCATTAGGGGCCTAATCAGCAGCATCACACACAGGGAGGAGACCCCTAATAGCATTACATAACACCCTCTCATCACGCCTGTGTACACACAGTCTCAGAGAAATATGCAGTGTGTGTTTAAGAAACTGTGTGTCTGTGTGAGATAGAGAAAGAAAGAGAGAGAGAGGAAATCAACCCCTGTAGAATTATAAGGGTCACCATTTAAAGGAGAAGTGACACGCAGCACACTGTTGGCATGGCTACAAGTGGGACACAAGCTGTGCTGTTATCTATCAGATGGAAGTGAACACGTGTCTGCGGTGTCGATGCATCTTAGGCTCCATTCAGACGATTAACACTGGCATCAGCTCTTTAATCCAATCAAAGCCTGCTCAGTCTTGCTGCAAGTGCTACTTGTTATTTATCCTGAAATTACACCATCCATGAGATATCACGTAATGAGAAGCACTCGTGTGATGCTCAGATTGTGCACAGCGAGTCAGGACCCACATGTAATGCATCTGCTCCTCAATTTAGTATTCTCTCTTTGTTTTCAGTCTCTTAAGTGGCATTTAGTCATGATTTATTTTTGTAGTAATGAAGTTAGGACTTCCATGGTGTTTTTTAAAGGTTCCAAAAGTCATCAGATATGACAATGTCTACCAATTATCTACTGCTAGATGTTTCTGTGAAAATACACCAATATTATTGTTATCGTCTTATACTTTATGAATGAGATTTCATGTTTTAATTATGTGGTTTTGATTGCTTCTCTTGCTTGTCATCAACGTGTGACTGTAATGATGAGGGTGTGTTTTATTATACTATGCCACAGATAGTCTTGAAGAGGCTGTGAATGTTCTACACACCAGCATCATGAAAATCTTGAGTAGGGATGTTGAATTTGTTAAAACTAGTGTCACTGGTAGGCTTGGTGTGGCTGTCATTTACTGTAAACCAGCATCATGGATAGTCTTGATGAGGGCATAGCTATCATTGATTATAAACCAGATGTACAGTCAGGATAGAGCAACAGTATCTGTCTGATCTTGAGTGGAAAGAGACTTATTGAGACTGCAGATGTTGACTCTAGCATGCCTTCAACGTTTAGACATGTATAATTCAACAGACAAAATTGTATAAGAAGATGTATAAGACTCTGTGCAACAGGGGCAACAATTTGCAAGTCTAATATACATACCAGCAATATAAACATAATAATATACAAAGGCAATAATATACAAAACAATATACATCTGAAATGGAATTTTGGAAATCAAGGACAAATTGTATTTGTGTTGTGTTGTATGCATTTTATATGTCAGGTTTACACTCACAAAACTAAGGTAATGAATGTGTAAAAGGTTTCAAGCTCTTCAGTGTAATCACCTTCTCTCAAAGTTAACCACTGCTCTTGTGTACGTGATTAGTGGTTTTGTTGTTATCACTACCAGTATCGAATTTCAGGGACACAGACTTCTGTTTGTCTTTTATTTTATTTATCCCTCTTTGGTTTATGTTACTTATAATATCAGTGTTAAAGCAGCATGCAGATTGGCCGTCATGTGACTAATGTAGTCTGACTTTATCCACCCTGTTTATATGTCAGTGATTTTCTGTCATATGGAAGTCCCTGGGGACAGCCATTGTTTCCATAACCATAGACCCTGGAGAGACTGTGGGCGACAGGAATAAGTGCAGATTAAATTTAAATCCTCATTCCCTCAGTGGCTCATTGCCTGAACAAATAATCAAATCAGGGTCATTTAAGTAAAAGCCTATTTTCTGAAGAGCCTGGAAGCCACTGTGGTATACAGTACTCTCTGCATTATGCCACTGACCTTCTCTGTCTTAATCAGGACTGGTGCCTCTGCATCAGAGTATAATTGAAAGGTTCAGATGAGAAAGAAAATCCAACATCCAAAAATGTCAGTTTTGGAAAATAAATTATCTGAAGCTGTGTTCAGGCTATATCAATCAGACTGCAGTTGTTGTTGTGATTTAAGTAAAAATATAAAATTTAAATAGGACAACCTAGCTACAGTTTCATTAATGCAATGCAAAAATATTATTAAATCATATAAAATTAGTTTTATGTTAGTTTATGTTATTAGTTTATTTTTAGAAAATAGTTTTAGTTTTTTTGAGGAACATGCATTTATTTGAAGGTGTGCCTAATGGTGAGGTATGATCAGAAGCACTATTGCTCTTAATTGGCTGCATTACTTTAAAAGTGAAATGAATTACCATACTTATGTGTAACTCCTTTGGGAGTTCTGTTGAAGTGTGACTGAAAAAGCTAAACATGCTTAAGTAGAGTCCATGAAATACTGCCCAAAGAAATACTGCCCATTGTATGCAAATGTTTCATAACTTTGATAACTTTGGTAATGTGTTATCTTAAGCTGAGTGACTGTGCCACATTATGACGGATAACGAGGAAAGGACAGAAAAAGGGTTTCTGAAATGGACATGGCAGCAGTAATGGTTTGAAATGAGATAAAATTGTGTGGTATTAAAGAGATGTGAGGTGCATTGAGGCTGACATATTCTTCTGCTTTGTTAGCGAGTGTTGGCTAATGTCCTAATTGTGGGAGCCTGTGTAATTACAATGTCAGAGGGACCTCAGGGCAGTGGGGGAAGTTCAGATGGATCGATGAAGAGTAATTGGGCCGCTGGTCGTTAACAGTGTCTCAGATACGTAACCGTCCTGCCCATGTCCCCCTGGGGAACTTAGATGTCCTGTGTGCCCCCTCCACACAAATCCCACCCCCTTCAGTCTCATTTTCAGAGGAGAGGTAGATGTTGAGAGGTAGATGTTGAGGGGTGGGCTTTAGAACAAGCTGATGATGAGAGAGGAGTGGAGAGAGGAATAGCGAGAGGAGTGGAGAGAGGGATGGAGAGAGAAAGGGTGGAGAGAGGGATGGAGAGAGCAGGAGTGTGGGATGTGCCTTCTCACGGTTGGCTCAGATTATCCAGCAACAGATGGGGAGATCACTGGAGGACCTGAGTGAGGAGCTTGTGCCTTTGAGACGGACGATGGGACTGACCCCACACACTAATAGGAGAACCTGAACACATTGGACCAGATTTCCCCAGAGCTGGCTTTGGCAAAGCGCGCACATACACACTCCCACACACATGCACACACATACAAACACATATCAATCCACCCTCATGCACACACACTCATGTACACTTGAACCCACAAATACACAGTAAAGCAAATATATAAGCATACAGTACATGCTCATGTACAAATACACACCCACACACACAGAAAGCAAATATTAACAGCAAGCACACTCATACACAAAAAAAAACATACGTCATACACGTGGTCACAAGTACAGTATGTACTTGCCGATCTCACAAACTTACACATATGCACACAAAAAAAAAAATATATATACTGTCACATAGACACACACACACACACACTCTGGCTGTCACATTCAAAGAGAGAGAGAGAGAAGGAGAGAGAGAGCTTCGGTCAGGCAGGAAGCACAGGAGAACAGAGTGAACACATTTATTGTCCCAAACAGCAGCCCTGCATTTTCCTCCCCATATTTTGTCAGCAGAATCAATACTTGATGGAGCAGCCCAGAGATTTAGGAGGTCAACACTAAATACGCTCCCCTCGTCTTTAATCTTTGGAGAGGACTCCACTCTAAACACTGCGGTCATCCTCTTGCAGTTCTAACCCAGCAGCCCCCAGACCACAGTGATGGGCTGTGCACAATGATGAACTCACTGTACAGGCTGATAGTGGCTTGTGTGGTGGTCGATATCCTGCTCTGCTTCTCTCTGTCCTGCATGATCTTTTGGCCCCTGTGGGACTGGGTGGCCTTCATGTTCCCCTCTTTGGCAGCAGTGAAAGATGTGTTTGGACATAGTGGATTTAAGTGGCATGGTTGAAGTGCTGATTCTCTAGCTGGTGGGTGCTGCTGTACTGCGCTGTGATGTGTGAGGGGTCCAGCGCACTAATGGAGTGTGGAGGAGAGGAAGGACGAAACCTGCTGTTGCCCTTCCTCCACCGCTCACTCTGGGACTGCCGAGAGGAGCTCCACACACACACACCCAGCTGCGGAACAAATCACACAATGCAGTCATGATGGGAGCCGGAGTCTCTGAGAGCCTGAAGAGCTTTCCTCCTCTTCAGCTTCCATCGCTCTGGTCTACTGCAACTGGAGCAACACTGAACATGGACACATGCAGAACCAAAACTATGACAAATTGCAAAGGGTCTTCAGTTTGGGCATTGTAGATAAACAGGATACACACACACACACACACACACACACACACACACACACACACACACACACACACACACACACACACACACACATTAAATAGAGTGGAAATCCTTCAAGCCCAAAAAAGTATGTAGTCAGAGTTCTCTAGTTGGTTGGCTTCACTCTACTGCTTGCAGCCATGCACTGCACAACAGCACACACACACTCTCTCATCAGCACACACCACACCCACACACACATTCATCAATATACATACATACAAACGAACTACACACACCCACAGAATCTCAGTGTCTCATTAACATTAAACTGACTGACTGAGACAGAATGAGGAGCTAATTTTATCACCGTTCCTCAGAGTTCTCTCTCTCTCTCTCTTTCTCTCGCTCTCTCTCTCTCCTCTGTCTCTATCTCTCTCTCATTTGCTCTATCTCTTTTTATCTCCCTTTTCATCAGACAGACACACACACACACACGCACACACACACACACACACACACACACACACACACAGATCATTGGGTACAGTTGGTTCTTGTACTGCAGTTAATTGTGCAGACTTGACACCTCAACACACACATGCTTTTCCACATCCATCTCCCTTTCAAGAGCTGTCCACCTACGGCCAAAGATCTACTTATGTTAATGGCACTCCTAGTTGAGAGCTGCTCATTTATGAATGAAGACTGGCTTTGCCTGTCCATACATGTGCTGCAGTTGATTGACCAGTGAAGAGCTGATTACCTATGGAAAACGTTATTATAAATGTATAAAAGTATTAACCCATATAATTCCTTTGTCATGGCTGCTCTGAAGGTCATAAGCATAGGGTACAATATGGTCATTGGGCAAAGCAGAATCCACATGCATCCCCTCTCTACCATACAAAGTTGGTATTTTCCCTGGTCCCAAAGCTTAAGAAAAATTATGTTAACAAGGAATAAACTCATTTCCACTATGCAGGGCACAGCACTTTTTAACCCATACCAGGTAGTGGAAAAATACAGATTTTAAGGCCTAAGGGAAATTACTACTGGCAAAAGAACAGTCAGAAATAGGGTGGTTGGACAGACTGGCTTGGACTCCAAATTCTATGCAGCATCACAGACAATATGGTTGAGCCCAGGCTAGTAAACACCTGTTTTCACAATAGTTTACCATTCAAAAATGTTGACTGGCTTGGAGTTGACACTTTTATTGTCCCTTTTGCTTACAAACAGAATAAATAAACATAATACAAATGTGGGCATGGAAATTAAAGAAAATGCTACACAGTGGTAACAAATGACTGCTTTAACATTTTTTCCTTACGCTATTCCTCCTCACTTCCTGGGCTATATTACCCATAATGCGACTTTCTATGGACACAAAACCCAAATCTTACAACACTCCACTCCCAATAAAGAGGTGGCTAATTACAGCCAGATATCTCCTCCTGACTGCAGTCTCAGTGAAAAGCTGCCCTCCCTGCTCTCGTATGTCTCTCGTCTCAGCTGTTTGTCCTCAGAGACCTAGTAGAAGAAGATGAGCTGAAGGACAGATGCTGATGATTACAGGGTTTGTTGGTAAATAAGCAGAGATGAAGGGCATGAGGCACACACACAAACATGGAGCATTCATCTTCACCTCATTGGCATGTCCCTTCATCACATGGTCAGTCTAATCATTGGAAAATTGGAATCCATTAATGGCTGGGGGAAATCGAGGGTCACACTTTATTTCGATAGTCTTGGTCCTATAGACAGTGCACTGGTGCTTAGACCATTAATTAACCATCTGTTGAAGCTGTAAGCCTTGGTAAGGGTAAAGGGTTAGGGGATGTGTTTGATTAAGGGGGTGAAGTAATAACAAAATTAAATAACCTACATCTCAACAAACCACCCAAAATATCTCTGGGGACCGACTGTCCAAATTAAGTTTTACCAAATTTAGCAGACGTATTCAGAAAGCTAAATGCTTTGTGACTAGTATCTACATTTGTGCTCGTGTATGTTTAAGTGGGCAGCACATTTCTCTCTGTTGTAAAGCCATGAACACATTCTTGAGTGTTTGAGTGAAATATTCCTCCATGTAAAGCAGCGTTATAATTTTACTTAAAGACTCCAGCATGGGTTTCTCTGTTAAAAACCACCAATATGGTGTGCTTTGCTTTCTAATGAATGTGACTGCTGGGGTGCTGTAGGAGTGCAAATGAGCCTTATGTACAGAAGGAGGATGATGACTGTGCAGTGGAAATGAGTTTAAAATATGCATGTAATCTCTTGACTCCTCACAGGAAGCACGTGCACGTTGATGTTTAATTTTTTTCCTTTTTCACACAGTGGATCTCAACATGTGAGCCTTTCACAAGCACACCCTGACAGGCATAAACAGGAAGTGATGCATGTGTGAGAGCTATAGCCATTTGTTGGAGAGATTGCATGTGGCAGCTCAATTTTCATTTTGAGAGGAGAACACTTTTTAAATCAGCATTTCATTTTCACTTCAGTAAGAAAAAAAAATCCCCAAGCATGACATCAGCCTTTCCCTATGGACCCCACTCCCTGAAATTGCAATGTGGTTCAAATCAAACTATTCCTCAGTCTTTCACATGAATGGAAGAAGATTGGCTCCCTGATGAAAACCTTACATGTGTCTGTGATGCCCAGGCACATGGTCTGTACACTTTGGTACAGACCTTTGGTACACTAAGGAGTAGCATCAATGCTGAGTACCAGATTACAGTTGCGATGACAAACAGCTTTGGGAAATTTGCTTAAGGTCTATCTGGCCAGTTATGGTGCGATCACTTGTGATTCTCCTTCACCCTGGGAAGAGGTCCTTGTATCTTGTCTGTAGCACCAAGTAGAAGCCCTTGTATGTTGTCTGTGATGTGTGGGCTTTGGTGCATTAAAGAGTGTGACTCAGGAAGACAGCAGGATCAGAGAGAGTGTTGTAATGACAAACAAAAAGCCTTCAAAAGTCAACAAGAGGTCCATGTGACCAACAGTCTAACACATTGCTTTCCCATGATAGCCCACGAGAAAATGCTCTGTGTCAGAGCCTTGTGCAGAGGAAGTGACATGGCAGCATCTCATTATCTCCTAAATAGCAGCAGATTAATTACAATGACAAAGACAGATGGCTCATTACTGGATCACCACCATGGTTTCCTGTAAAAAAAGAGAGAAAATGCAGGTACAGCAGTTTTTAGCAGTGTCCTGATTATGTGTCGTGTCTGGTGAAGTCATTAATTCATGGTTGTGTGTGGGTTTGAGGACATAAGGGATTATTCGTTATTATACATAAAACTACTGGGAGCCTACACTAGCTGTCAGGTCATTGCACCATAAAGACTTTCTATAAAATACTTGACACATTTCTTACCTGAAATATCACGTTACATCCTCTGTATAAATTTTTATGTCCTGAACAAACTGTGCTAGGGAAGGCATCTATTACAATCACCAACATCTTAAATCTTAAGGTTAGTGCTACAGCCAGTTTCCACAGCAAAAAAAAGATCCTTTATAGTGTCAGTTTTACAGGGGTAATTTGTAGCATGTGTAAAGCTGATTTTATGTATTCTCTATTTCCTTCGTTTGTGCTTAGATGTTTTTGTCAATGGTCTGGTTTTGGTTCTATCTGAACACTTGACACAGGTAACAATAGTAATTAGCTGATACACCCTATAAGCTAAGGTTATGCTAAATAAAATGAGCTGGTTTAGTGAATGGCTGGAAAAATGATAATACTTTTAAACCTCAGCATCTACTTTGATACTGCCATGAATTTTAATAAACAAATTAGTAATGTGGCTTTTGCCAGTGTAGAGCAATTTAAAAGGATCTCATTCATGCTTTCATAACATCAGGACTGGATTATTGCAACTCACTGGGAAACAGGCCTCAATCAATCCATTTTAGTCATATTACAGCTTGTCCAGAATGCAGCTGCCAGACTTTTAACCGGTAGTAAAAAAAGGGGAACTGCACTAGCTGTCAGTTAAAAAGATTAGATTTTAAATAGATTTAATTAATTTTAAAACCTTAAATGGTTCAGCTTGTCAGTATATTGCTGATTTAGTAAGATCTTACTCAGCTTTGAGAATGCTTCAATCATCCTCCCAAAACCTGTTCTTAGTTCCCTCATCACCCAGAAAAACAACAGGGAATTGGGCTTTCTCTGTGGTTGCCCCTCAGCTTTGGAATGATCTTCATAAGTGTATAAAATGTTGTATAACAGTTGACAGTTTTTTAGCGTAATTTAAAAACATACCTCTTTTCTTTGGCCTATGATTGTGATTTTTCTCTTTATTTTAACCAGGCGCGGCTCGTCAATATGGGTAGGTGGGGCAGCGCCCTCCCAAAAAGTATCCACCCCAAAACATAGTTCCTCCTAATAAATAACGTTACCTACCTAACTGTTCTGCTTGCTACCTATTTAACTACTCTGTCGTATATGGTTTGTGTATTTTATAACTATTTATTTACCACTGTGGAATTGAATCTCAAATACTTTTGTTGATTGCAGTTATGGGGCAGGACCGGTCACTGCCCACATTCATCTGTTGATTTATCGTATTCGCCTGGCGTCAGTAGTCAGAATCGCAAGCAGCACTAATGGAGTCCAATGGGGGCAGGAGCCTGCCCCAACCTGCCTTTTTTACCTTCTAGCAGCTAACAGATCAGTACTCCTCTTGTAACGCTAGACCGAACACAATCGTGTCAAATGCAGCGATGGCCTGCAGCACAGAACCTGCCTTGTCCAACAGCGTGGACTTTCTGTTAAAAATGCATTTGATGGACTGAAATTAGCAGATAAGTTAGTGATCAAGCAGCTTGGCACAGATAGACCAGACGTCAGTATAACACAGAAAACTAAGGACAAATGGAAGATACCGAACATCCGAACCGGACATTTTCACGAACATGGTATGATGAAAATTAAATGGCTGTGTGGTTGCTCCGTAAGGAATACAGTAATTTACTTTCCATGTCTACTGTTTAGCTCATGCTAGGACAAAGGGACATAGGGATAGGCATAGGGAGTTAGCGACGTGAAGCACTTTTCCAAAGTAGCAAAAAAGCACACTCTCAAGCAAAGAATATTTACAGTGTGCTATAAAACTACCCATGCTAGGTCAAGTTAATATCACAGCACACCTCGATGAGGGCTATCATGTAAGCATTCGAAATCAATTAGAGAGGCAAAATGTGTTGTTGTGCTTACGATATTATATGAGGCTGTTGCATTGTTTGCTTTTAGTGCATTGGGTCAGCATTTCATTGGTATTTGTTGATCATAGCGCTACATTAATGTTCATATTTTAAAAAAAGAATGCATGCGGTGCTGCTTGCAGACAGATTTATTATAGACCTGCGGAGCCGAATTACCACATTAATTAGGTTTTTAATAGGCCTATCACTATACATTATTCTATAACATTTGGTCACGGTAGTGATTCAGGCATCGGAGTCAGTGTCTGCCCCACCAATATTTATGCTCAGGAGCCGCTACCATTTTAACTATTATGTTTTTCTTTATATACCTACTTTTATTGTATTTATGCAGTTTGGTCAGCTTCTGTTGTATAAAATGTGCTATATAAATGAACCTGAACTACTATTTGAGGCCAGATTTCCCATGAGGAAAATGTCGCTCCTCAAGGGGTGCTAAAGAGAGAAATAAATGCTACATAAAATATAATATTACTGGTTGCTGTTCGATATTAGTTTCATTAACTAATTTATGTTGAATGATACGGGATTCTCATTGTTCTGTGACATTACTGAAAAAATGTTGCGTGTTTAACAGTGAAAAGATCACACAGCACAACATACACAACCAAATTCACCTCTGCGTTTAACCCATCCCACACGTGAGCATGGGGCAGCCGTGACAGCAGTGCCCGGGGAGCAGCGCGTGGGGATGATACCACGCTCGGTGTACCTAACCAGCTCTACTGCCGACCTGGGATCCGAACTTGCAATTCTGTGGTCACAGAACTAACAGGAGACCTTAACCGCTAGGCTACCACTGCCCTTTCACTTGTTCAAGTGAAAGGGCAAAGGGTTTGTTCGCACATCTACTGGGGGCTGGCTGCGGAAGCGAGCAACTTGCCGTAGACTCCTATGTTAAATAGTCAATTTTCACAGCAAAAACAAACGTTTACAGTCTGGTTGAACAAAACATTTGTGAGAAGCTCTATGGGCTCTATTTTCACGATCATATGCGCATTGTCTAAAGTCTGTCGCACAAGTTGCTTTGGCGGCGTTCCCGAGACAATATGCTATTATGACGACTGGAAAAGTGAACATTGCGCCTGGCGCATGGTTCAAAAGGGTTGGTCCTAAGTTACCTAATTAATCATAGGTGTGTTCGTGGCATAACATGCAATAAACCAATCAGAGTTTATACTCTCATTCCCTTTAAAAGCCAGCCGCGCTTTGTCCATGGCTTGTTGCTATTACGATGGCGTGTTTCCCATCAGGACCGATCTGCTCGTGCATGAGCAGTTAATCTTCCGGGATGGATATTTAAGTCTGTTTTCTACACTTACTGTTTCCCTTTGGTTATGAACAATGTGTGTTCCCTTTGGTTATGAACAATGTGTGTTCCCTTTGGTTATGAACAATGTGTGTATGTTTATTAAAAAAAACTGATTGCTCAATAAATGTGCATTATTGCAAAATATGTATCAGTGTTTATGTTATTGCACTTAGTAAATAATTAGATTCGTAGTCGTATGCAATTGGACATCTTTTTGGAGCTTAAAGACGTTTTAAGCCCTGTTGTTGGCATGATGTATGTGTTAATAACCATGCCTTTAGTGGATAGCTATCGTCCCCTAACAGCGACTCATCAAGAGGGGGATCCCTCTCGTTATATCCCAAAGCGTTGTGCGGCCATAAAATTGCTTTTCAGCAATGCGCAACTGACGACAGATCAGGGTTTTGTTGGTCACTGGCAGATTTAATTTTTGCGTCCTTATAATAGCATCTGGCACGCTTTGCGCCAGACCACACCTCTTCTTTTCTCTGACACACCCGTGATGGCGCAGTGTCATCTGCTATCTAGACAATGTGATTTTTTGCCTGAAAAAATGAACGGTGCGCTGGTACAGAATAGTAATGACACTATGCGCACGTCGCGAATGCACAGTGCGCCGCGGCATGATAGGGCCCTATGTGTGACATCATAGAGGGTTTGTTCAGTCGTCTTATATACAGTCCATGGTACCGTCACCAGACTGTCTATAATCTGTAGGGTCAGCCAGTGTCTAAGGTACATGCAACTACAGTCTTTGTAAAGGCTTTTTTCACACATTTTGGTTAAAGGTTCTGTTTCATTCTCCTTCTCCTTCTGTTTCATTTTCCTTCTTCCTTCATCATTCTGCTGCTGTGTCTGCCTGTCACACCAATCAATGATTTTAATCAGAGCTGCAGAAGAGTCCAGCCCCTTCATTAAAGCTTGCTATGGACTAAATGTCTTCCTCTGTGTATGACATGAAGGAATAGTGCTGTCAATACAGTGTGTGTCATTGACTCAATGTTCTTGAGCAGTCACACATAGACACAGACACATACTCACACACACCCACACAAACATGATATGACTTCATTGCAGTAATGGAATGTAGGCAGCAGAATGCACAGCATTTGTGATGACATCAGGATTACTTTTTCATGAAGCCAAATTATATGCTTCTATTTAGAGAGAGAGAGAGAGAGAGAGCGCAGAGGTCTGGTGGATTTATTGACAAGTGTAGAAGTCAGGACAATTACAGTTTTTAAGAGCCCTTTGTGTATTGTTTGGCTCTTTTAAAGTTGATGTCCCTGTAATTACTTTAAGTTATGTGCACTCACATCATATGCTATTGATTTAACCTGTACAAAGAATAGAAGAAATGCAAGGACAGGGAGAGTTGGCAGTGAGATTGTCAAAGAGTTGTTTTACCGCTTGTGGGTTTAATGACCAGGGCAAGACTCCAGTAGATCAGATACTGCTGACTTTTGTCAATGTAAAAATGATTCTGTCTTACTGTGAAGTAGGGCTTCAATCGAAACATTTTCCTGATTTTTTTGGTTGTCTCTCGTTGCCCGCTCTGCAGGGTTTGTTTGTCTGTATATGTGTGTGTTTGTGTGTGTGTGTGAGGGTGTGTGAGAGAGCGAGAGAATGAGAGACCTCCCTGAGGCCATACTACTCTAGGATCTTATCTGAATGTCAGTCCTGCTGATTCCGGTTTTTGGCATGGCTTCTGACAGCACACAAGTTTGGTTGAGCATGATCCGTCTGCATCTCCGAAAAGAGCTCTTTAGGGATTACCTGACCGTGTTGCCATGGGAACACTAATACATCCACTGCTTTTAATCAACCCTGTAGGCCTTTAATGTATATGTAAATTGTCTACCACTGTCAAACATAGATAAGGAAATCATGATTTGCTGAACTGAGTTGCGCTGAAACTGCTATGTTGATGGACTGCCCTTTACAAAGCACATATTGGCGCACGGCATCTCAGCATGCAAGATTATTTAATTTGTGCTCCTAGTCTCCCACCTCTGTTTCAAACGCTACCTGCCTGTCTGTCTGTTGTGTCTACTGGTTGGCATTTCACTAGGGGTCTGATTAGCCTCTGAGCTACAGCAGCAGCCAATTCATGTCAGCACTGTGGCACTGGATGGCCTCCCTACCAAACGGCAGCACTGCCTACCATCTAAAGTAACCTCTGTGCTGAGGTGGGAGTGGAAAATGCAAAGGTGTAATTGTACAAGCCTTTCAAAAAATAGTAATCGGGTAGTATTTTATGTCAGTACTAAAAGTTTTCATGGTAAAGGAAAGGTGTACAGCCACATCTAGCATATTTTCATGCTTTGATCCATTACTCTAAAATGAGATGTTTCTTTTTCATTGGCAGGAAGAGTGAAACATCCAGTTGTGTTGCACACTCCATTGCCCATCAGATTTAGAAGATTAAAACAGTCATCAGATGAAGAGATGAAGTGCTCTGATGAGCCCATCAAAAACAAGTTAAAAGTATAATTTTCTAACACCTTTGCCATCTTTACTGTTTCATACCTGTTTCATACCTCTTAAATCCAGACCAACCCACTCTCAGTGGGAGACACAGGATGTAAAGTCACCAATCTCCTCTCAGTGGAAGATGGAGAGAGTTAGCCGACCAATCCCTTTCCCCGTGGAAGACACAGGAAGTTGACTGAATAATCCCTTTCATTGGGAGACAAAGGAAGTTAACTGATCAATCCACTCTCAGTGGGAGACAGAGATAGTTAATAATGTTGAGAATTATGTTGACCTTGGTCACTTTGCCCAGTAGAAGAATAAGCACCTTCCTGCTATTGTGTGTGATTGGTGAAGAGTGATCAGCATTTCATCCTGCCATGCAAAGCAGCTCCACTAAGTTTTCTCACAGAAAGTCAGTTGTTACCGCAGCTCTGTGTTCATTATTTGATCTTATCAGCGCAAATGAGAGATGTGTTGCGCAGGATGAATCTGTTCCCTGGCACTTGCCGTCCACTGCCTCCACACTCATTCTCTACCACAGCAGGCTGTCTCTAACCACAAAACTGTGACACAATGTGCTGGCCAAACAAAGAGGCACATGGATTTTAATGACCAATCATGGTTTCCAGAGATCAATCCCCTGCAGGGAATGTACCCAGTGGTCAGTCATGGCTGTTGCCAGACAATAGTGAAGCAATCAGGGAGTCAGGTAATTGAAAAAACTGACATTTCAAAGAAAGTAGTAAAGACGAATTTGATGAAAAAAGAAGACAATCAGAGTAACCTTAGGGTGCATAGTTTGAGGCTGGCTCTACTAACATGTTCTACTAACATGGTTCAGTGTACCAGTTGTTGCTGCTCTAGGGAATGTTGAGAATAATTAGCTTCTTTGGTGTCATAAAAGATGGTGCTGTGTCCCCTGTTCAAGAGGAAATTTGAAAGGATGCATTATAGCACCTAGAGAATTAAAACAGCTCCCAGTTACTATTCAGATGCAGCAATAACAGCAACACAGCAATAACAGCATAACAGCAATCAGGGCCTGCGCTACCATAAGTCGCATCATGCAGTGCACATACTGTAGGGCACCATAACAACCATAATGGCGGCATATTCAAAAGTAAAAATATGTGCTATATTAACAGATATTAACAATGCAAAACTAACAAAAAACAAAATATAGTCTGTGCTGCCCACTCTCCAAACTCCTTGTGGTGCCCCCCTCCACATCTCGAAATGGTATTGTAGGTGAGATAGCGGTGTTTGGATGGTGAGGGCTATAGGACTGTAAGGGGTTGTCCGTGTCTTACCATCGCACACAATCTAGAGTGCCGGCTAGAGCACTACTTAGGGCCAGGATGTTGATGTAAGGGAATACAGGTAAGTAGACAAGGGTGAGACTGGAGTATGATGTTCAAAGTAAACTCTATTGTAGGCTTTCAACAGGCAATACAATACAGTTAGGTGCCTAACTCTGTGTATGTGTGTGAAAAGGAAAATAAATACAATAATTTCAGTGCTGTCTGTGACACTACTCTCAACTTACATCACATACACATTCACAAAAATATACACTGTTACAAATAACCTGAAAATTAGACAGTATAAATACTGTGCTCAGTCCCATCCCTCAATGTCAGTGTTTATTTGTGGATTATTTTGAGATTCATCCACTATTAGTTATGTAGTGAAGAGAATAAAAGGAGAAAACGAATAAATTGGACTTGATAGAATGATTAGCAAATTTTGGTTAAGTCATAAGCTCCAAAAAAGTCCTCACCTTCAGTTGCCTTTGAGGTGTCAAGGCTTCTCCATGACAGTCCTTTTCAAAAGGTATAATAAAATCTTGGGCTTACTCCTAAAATGTCCCTTCATTCATGCATTCATTAAGGGGGCAGGGACGTTTAAGTGGTCTGGCTGTCATTAGCATCAGTTGTGATGTGGCTCAAAATGTGTCAAATGATCATTTTGCAGATAGGAAATGCAGACATGCACCACCAATACAGCCTATAAAGTAGGATCTCTAACAAGTAGTTCTTGGTAAATATATGTTACATAGGCTAGTTAAAGGAGAACTTCGGTGTAAAATGAAAATAGGCATGTTAAAACATCATACCGAGTTGGTATGTGTACTGAGGAGCAAAATTGATTTAGCCTGCTGCATTAAGAGTTTAACTATTTTTTATCGTTTGTCCCAGAAGGCTAACAATGGAAGTGGTAGGTGCCCTTAGATGAAGCATGATGACTACGCTATTTTTAAACCATTAAAACAGCTCGAAGAAACTCCACACTCCATCGGTAGTACAACAAAGGCTCTGGCATTCAAAACAAAGCACTGAGAATATTGTAAATGTACACAACATTTATTTAAAAAACTGTTCTTACATGCAGTAGTTTGCAGTTGTTTCTTGTCACCGCCATGATGAAAGTCCAAACAAGTCAATTGTACTACCTCTCCTCCTATTCTTCCTGCTGGTTCGTGTTCGTCAATCAACTTGTGTGGACTTTCATCATGGCGGCCACGAGAAACTACAGCAAGGTACTGCCTGTCAAAACTGTTTTATTAATAAATGTTCTGTACACTTACAACGTTCTCAGTGCCTCGTTTTTAATGTCAGGGCCTTTGTTGTACTACCGATGGAGTGTGGAGTTTCTTCAAGCTGTTTTAATGAGCAATACAGTACTGTAACACAGTTCAGGTTGCACTGTACTGTACTATACAGTACTATATTGTATTTTGTTTTTAATTTGGCCAATTGCATTTAATTCATTTTCATTTGATTTATTTATACACTATTGTCATTGATAATATTTATGCATTGTGTATCTAAACAAGTGAAATGTTAAGCAACTCATCAGAACAGTTTTACATTTAGTAAAACACAGACATAGATAATGTTCTACCTGTAAATGCACACATGTTAAAAGAAACACTTAGAAAACTGTTATCCTGTAACTAACTAATATAAAACTAATATCCTGTAGTTATTCCTACAGCAGTGAACTACCACCAAACTCACCAAATTAGTAGTGGCAGTAGTAGCTCTTGGATACAGCAGGGTACTGTGGTACTGTATGCAGAAAAATGTGCTGTAATATATTCCTGCTTCACGAATACTACCCAGAATGCAATGTTAACTCCAGCACTCCAGCACATGTTGTTGTGTCGTACTGTAGAAGTTTGCTGTACTGTCCTGCAAAAGTTGCAGCCACAGTATGCATAAAGAAAGCTTGTAGCTTGTGCTGATTACATTTTGCCTTGCTTTACACATTTTTTTCATAACTCAATCGCTTTTGTTAGTGCTTTTGTCTCTCGCTCACTTTCAATCTCCCTCTCTGCCTTTCTCTCCAACATGTGGCACACACACACACACACACAAAACACATACATGACAGACGCGTGTCAACAATAGCCTGATAAGGCTCTGACTGCTATGCTGTGTAAATGGAAAATGAAGGCTTGCCTTGTCTCCGTATGACTGCTACTGCTTTGAGAACAAACCCTCAGTGAATTCTGAAACCCAACAAATGAATATTTTATGGTCACTTTCGAAAAGATAATACAAACTACACATCAAACAGAAATAGTATATATTTCACTAATTTAGAATTGCCCAGCTATGCCTGTTGTAGTGACTCTAATTTTCTTATTATATTTCCAATTATATCATAACAGACTCTTTGGCTTTATTGAGGACACTTTCTGAATGTTTGATTCCTTGTCTGTGAGCCATAGTTTGTTAGCTCTCAAGGCTAATTTTAGTCAGTGGCGCTAAACCACTCTCTGACTTCCCTCTCTGCACACACCTTCAATTACATTTAAAAGAGTACCCACCATAAGTCACATCTATTGCTGCCTAATGGTGCATGCTAGCTATAGATTAGCATGCGTGCTACAGATGAGTGTACAAACAGAGACAAACAGACATCAGCAGCATTCACTTAATTTTTATGGCTCGGTTAAACAGCTTTATGGCCTCTCAAATCGGTGAAGTACATTTTGGGTACGTGGCAGAGGGGTTTATGTTCCGGTATGCCACATGCTATGCAAAGAAAATGCCCTGGTATTCAAAATACTTGGGTGGTTTTTCACAGAAGAAATACAGTCTTCACTACAGGACCCATAGGATGCTTTAAAGCATCACTGATTTATATTCAATTAATATAGTAAAGAACCTAGTTGTGCATGACAGGGGCACAATGCAGCTGCACAGCAACAATACCACAATATCAATACCAGGTCTTTAGATTCGTTGTGTTTATGTGTGTGTTTATGGAGGGCCAAAAATGACTTAATTACCAAAAAAAGACGTATGTAAAAATATGTAGCACAAATAAATAAAATAACTAAAAAATGCACCAAAAATGTGCGTAGGAAAGCATTTGAAAAATATATCACACATAAAACTGGACATAAATGGGAAAGAAGTCATTTTTATTTACTGCTGTATTTATTCACATTTACATTAATTCCATAATTTATTTATTTTCCATGTTCTCTTTCTATTTATTTACAAATATTTTTTCCCTGTAATATTTTCTACATACTGTTTTATATGCCCTACATTTCTTTTTGGCATATTTATTTATTGTTACTCCTTTTTAGATTTCTTTGTCCTACTTTTACATTTCTGCCTACATTTCTGCCTCGGTATGCAAATAAAGTAGGCTGTCTCGTAAGGTGTCACCCTCTTGCCCATTGGTTGATCGAGTGGTCTCTGGGTGACCAAAAGTGATGGTGCCATCACGGATTGTAGATGTAACACGAACTGATTTAAGACAACCAGGCTACTGTAGATTGGTATTTAATCACTCGAAGTTTTAAGTTAGCAAAGTTAGCTTACGACTAGCTAACTACTAGCAAGTGGGCTTACATATACGGTTACAAGCTTGTACTAGTACACTTCTTGCATTTGTAGAATGATATTACAACACTTAAATGCTATCTAGGCAACCCAGCAATAGTAATAAGCCCATGTAGACCCTGCAGGTCGCAATGCTGAAGCAGTTCTGTGCAAGACTACCGTTAGATGTAGGCTATCTTGCTGGATAGCTTCTGTTGGCCAGCCAGGCTGATAGTATCAAAATCGTCTCTGGCCAGTATCTACCAACCTGCGTTAGCCTGCTTAAAAAACTAATGGGCGAGAGGGTGACGCCCAATTCATTTGCATACCGAGGCAGAAATGTAGGCAGAAATGTAAATGTAGGACGAAGAAATGTAAAAAAAAGTGACAATAAATAAATATACCGGAAAGAAATGTAGGGCATATAAAACAGTATGTAGAAAATATTACAGGGAAATATGTCTGTAAATAAATAGAAACAGAAAATGGAAAATAAATAAATTATGGAATTAATGTAAATGTAAATAAATGCAGCAATAAATGAAAATGACTTCTTTCCCATTTTTTTGTCATTTTATTTATTTATGCTACTGTACATATTTTTACATACGTATTTATTTTTAATTACGTCATTTTTTGGCCTCCATATGTGTTTGTGTGATTAACAGCCTTTTTAATCTAAAGTCCTATACAACAGTAGCATAACAATAATTGAGATGGTAATATGAAGTATTAATAGAACAACAGCTTAATTGTAATAGCAATGATTTTTAATCACTTAAAAAATTGTAACGGTAACATACCTTAAAAATATTTCATCATGTTCAGTATTCAAATTCACTGATTTGAAGACTTAAGAAAACTGATGTTTTGTAGGCACTTAGGGGCCGATTCTCCCGTAGGCGCGTAAGTCTCTTTTACGCACGCAGGGGCCGATTCTCCCCTGCGCGTAAGGGCGCGTAAGTGAAAAAAAGCACGCAACTGCGCCCAGGCGGATTCATTCATTGTCGTTTGTTTGTAATTTACCTAATCGGAGAACAGGTTCTTTTGTGATATCACGTGATATTTTAGAAAAATAATGTCATGGCTATGAGAAACGTTGTCCTTTAAATAATAAGGATCAACAACCAAACATTACTGACTCTGCACTTTGGTATGTTAAATATGGCAAAACAAATGTTGACATTATAGGCCTAGCCGACATCAAATGCAGTATTTCATGTCGCCTTATAGTGGAGCTGGACCTTACTACAGCCCTTTGAGGCGCGTAAAGAGAAAAACGCTTAAGTGGAGGGTAGAATGCGCGTAGGGTTCATTTACATGCGACACTCCCCAATTTTGGGGTTGCTCCTCCTGGAGCGCGTAACTGACTGATTTCCGCGTACATGACAGACTTAAGTCAACAGTAGAATCCACCTGGGCGCAGTTGCACGCTTTTTTTCACTTACGCGCCCTTACGTGCAAGGGAGAATCGGCCCCTTAAAGCGTTGGTATTCACACCTGAGGCCAGTCACTCTCTGAGTTGACATCACTTATTGCTGCATGTAACATATAAATGAGCTAAACATGGCTTCTGTAAGGTTTGTCATCACACTTAAGAGGCAATGTGGGTACAGCGCCCCCCTCACTGAAAAGAAAAACCCTCTACATTAATAAAATTGCAGTTGCTGCCTCTTCTCTGTTTTCTTTTCTCTGTTTGGTCTTCTGTCCTGTTTTAGTAGTGTGTTGATTTTTTCCATTTGCGTCTTGGAGAGTGGTGTTGCTACATCTTCAAACTGAGCTATTATGATTATACTTACTATATGGCTATTGAGCTCACCAGCATATTTGGGCACGAATGCTGGATAAAATAGAGAATAAATTCATGGATTGTGTTCTTACCCTCTTGATCTTTTCTCCAGTGTTGAGAGACTACTTTTTAAGTAATTATTTAGATTTTCCTTATATATAATCTCATGCTCAAAAGATAAATCTGTACATTTCTTTTGACATGATCACCCTCTCTTACCCCCTATTAATTTCATGATTCTAAAACTTTTTAAAACTTGTACATTTTCTTAAAAGATTCTTAATTAATCACAAATAAAAACAACACCAAAAAAGAACATAACATTAAGAGGCATCTGTATTCCCCAGCAGCCCTGAGTTGCATTTCCATCTCCTCTGGGGAGAGTGGTTGGTCATGCCAGGGTCCTGTTTATGAAATTAATCATGCCCCAACAGCGCCATTTCTCTCCAGCTGAAAAGCGTGTCCTCCTTCACAGAGAAACGTGGGTAAAGCAGGGCCTGCATGGTTAGTCGAAAGCAAACACTACTTTGAATAGTGATGGGAGACACCAGGGCTTATGCATTGGGGACCTCCGATGTGCTGTTTGGAATGAGGACCGAAGCCCCCATTGTTAGTTCAGTCACGAGGATACTGAATAATGAGACTGAGCGGACATGCATTGCACGATACAAGTTTGAGAAACTATTCATCAAGCTGAGTTGTGGTACGACATTGATCTGAATTTGTTGTGTGTGTGTGTGTGGGGGGCGGGGGGGTTGGTTCAAAACAAGCCACCTTCACAGTTGAAATGAAATGATGAAATGAAACCAGAATTCAATTACTGTCTGTTCATTTTCCCCACCTGGTGAAAAGGTAAATCTAAATCTTTCAAGCTGCTTGTTTTCAAATGACATAGTATACTATAGTTGTGGTATTTAAAGTCATAATTACAGCTAACCCAAATGAGGTGTGAATTTAGATGGTTGGCAGGGATGGATGACAGGAGCCATCAATACAGACATATAAAAGCAGATTCCTGTTGAGTGAGGTGTCAGGTCAGGTAAAAACAGAAGTAAAAAAACAAGCACAGACACACCTAGCTCTCTGAAACAAAGCAACCCATACTTACACACACACACACATGCACAAACACACACTGTTGACTTCATAAAATCAAGGAATACACACACACTCACAAGTTCATTTTCGGAAACCATATATTTATTCGCCATTATGTTAGACATGTGGTGACCTTCATGAGGGTATTGTGACAGAAGTTACATTTTTTCTTTCTGCAAGTGATTATTTTCCATCTGTCACTCTCCTATCCCTTCTATCTGTACGACAAGAACATCTAATTATTGGCTGACCTCTCTTCCTGTCAGCTCATAATTACATCTTCTCAGGTCAGACACAGAACTGGACCCTATCATTACTCAGTGAAAAGCTGATGCAGACACACACACGCACACACACACACACAAACGCACACAGGTATGCACAGGTACGCACACATGGAAGCGCTCTCTCTCTATCTCTCTTTCTCAAACACACCACACACACGCACACTGTGCTTTGTCAGTCAAAGGCTACACAGAGTAGATTACAGACTGCTGCTGCTACTTTATGTTGAATGATGCACATGGGTATTTCATTTGTTAGCTGTGTGTGTGTGTGTGTGTGTGTGTGTGTGTGTGTGTGTGTGTGTGTGTGTGTGTGTGTGTGTGTGTGTGTGTGTTATTTTGGTCAATGGCTGTCTTTCTGAAGCATTGGTGTCTTCCATCGGATCACCTCAGGGATGTGTTTTGTCGCCCCTTTTATACATCTTGTATCCAAATGACTGTTGCAGTCAGTATGAAAACTGGTGTTGAAAACTGCTGAAGTGTACCTCTAATTCGGTTATTGTGAATTTGCCGGAGGATAGTGAGACAGGCCATGATCCGGTCTTGGAAAATTCTCTGTCACTGCACATACCATCATTGAGGGTGAGAGTAGAGAGAATGTTAAGACTTACAAATATCTGGGTACTGTCATTGACTGCAAGTTGTGTTTTGATAAAACTATGAATATTTAATGTAAGAAAGGCCAACAGCGTTTGTATTGTCTAAGCAAACTCTCTCTCATGACTGTTATAAATATCGTACATAGAGTCTGTGTTGGGGTTTTCTATGATTGGCTTGTTCGATTGTTAAGCACTGCAGCAAGGTGACTGGAGTCTGTCTGACTGCACTGTCTGTTGTATTTGAGAACTTAGTTCTGCAGAAAGCCTGTGCAATACTCTGTGATGACACTCATCTACTCCACCCTGAATTCCAGATCCTCCCTTTAGATACCTGTTTCAGAGCATCAAGACTGACAACAAACACACAAAACACTCATTTGTCCCTGCTGCAATTAATATCCTTACTAAATACGCACTAGCACTTTGCTGCAATGCACTAAAATGTACTTTGCAGCAATTTGCACTATGAATGCACTTCATGCATTTTCTTTTTCCCACTTACATGCTGTTTTTAATTCTCTATTTCTAACTATGTAATTGTTGTTTTTTTAGGTTGTGTGATGCTGTGTTGTGTATTGTCTTTTGAGCTGTCTAATGTTCATGGTGTCTTGGCCTGCACAATTATTTGCCCTCTGGAATTACAATAAACTGACTTGACTTGTGTTTGGGTGTGTGTGTGTTTGTGTGTGTGTGCCCAGGCTTTTGAGTGAATGAATTACCGACTGACCCACTGACGGCTAGAAAAGTATCAGTGGACAGTGGAGCTAAGTTCTTATCTTCTGCAGCCAGATTGGGAAATGTGTTTTCGCTCTGCCTGTCTGTCTCTCTAAATGCATAGAATTCTATATGTATAAAACTCTCTACTTTTGTTTTTCCTAATTTTTTAAGCAGCATACAGTAGATGTTTCCTTCAGGTGGCCTTCAATGTCCAACATTCTTTCAATTTATGAAGTCAACTCTCAATAACTTTTCAACAGTCACTCAACGATTAAATAAACAAAAGACAGCGTTCGATTCAACTATCTAGCTAGGTCATTTGAAATTGAAGTTTTTAGCCATTAACCTGATGTTTGCTACGACAAGTGACTTGTTATTGTTAAATGTTAGAGAGGGAGAGGTTGTCATGTTCACACATGACTTGTGTCACCACAGATGTGTCATCCTCTACGGGGGCATGCAAATGATGTCTGAGTCAAGAAAACTGTGTATCAAACTGGTACATTGAGCCAAGGAATAGCAGCAAGCTGCTAGACATGCACACACACACACACACACATGCACGCACACACTCACAGACACACACACACACACACACACACACACACACACACACACACACACAGACACACAAACACATAGACACACACACACACACACACACAGAGTGCGGCAGAGCTGAAGGTAGAACAGGGAAGCAATGCGTGTTTGCAGAGCTATGGAGTCGGCCAGCATCAGTTGTTCATATTCACACGTCACAGAGGAACTGGAGCAGAGATCATGACAGATTTGTACATCAGAACAGAACACAGCTTTAATATTTAGCTGATCATATTCCACAATGTAACAAGGTGTGGGTGTGTGTGTTGAGGCAGAGAATCGATGGTGAGAGTGTTTATCCATGAATCCATATTCATCTCAGGTCTCTAGGGGTGTTACAGTGCCGCCTTGTCCTGCGTAGTCAATGGATTTATTTTCCGCACATCAGCAAGTTGTTAAAGCTGCACAGCCTGTCGTTATTTCAGAACCAGCGGCGTTCTCTCTCTACGCCTGGGCATGAGGGATTATTAGAACAATGTTCTCTGTGTCTGCTAGCTTGCGCCCCATAATTAGGAATCAGAGCATGTTTGAGGTGCCAGTGTCCCTCCTCAGCAGCTGGGCTACAGGGCATCTCTCAGTGTTAAGAGAGCCTGATTAAATTCCTCCCACTGGCATCGCACTTAAAGAAGACTGAGGAGACAGAGACCACGTGACTGGTAGGACTTTCTGTGTCATTCACTCTAATTAGTATAACAATGACTCACATATGTCCATACACACACACTCACACACACACATAAAAAACATATAAACCTCTATTTAAGGTGCATGACAAATAACGCAACTAATTGGGATCTAGTCTGTCTGGTCAATTGTTATGTAAATGGAATCAGAAATGGTCCATGCACACCGTGCTTGGTCTTAAGAGGTTGTCCTTATAATTGGAGTCTTTTAGACATAACAAGCATAAATGCTGAGGTTCATCTGTCATAAGCAGATGCACAGATATGTTAAAAAATGTTTAGTTTAACTTATCTTGTATAGATCTTGTGGCATTATAGCTTTTAAGTGGCAGTCAAATCATTTTGCGGCACTTACTGTATGCATTAAAACCGACAACAAATTTAAATACCTAGAAATATTTACATTATTGGCTAATTTACAAGCTGACATGAAGACAAAAAGTACAGTGAAAGTCTATTGACCTACCCATTTATATCCATTATCACATGGTACATACAGCGCCAGCCTCGTAATATTACTACAGACCAGTTACAGTACAGTAAGTACTAATACAGGATTGGATGTTCACTTTACATGAGTTGAAGTTGGTCCATTGTGCAGCAATTTTAAGCTGGCTTGTTGTAGACATACACCAACAACACATCAGACCACAGACCAATGAGCACACTGGCGCACACACAGGTAAGTCACCTGTTGATGGAGAGGCATCATCTAAAAAATATGCCATGCACGGAGGATACAGTTGCAAAGAGCTTTGTGCTGTGGACTTCCCACTATACGCTGAGCAGAGAACCAAGCCCATACACACATTTTTTACTCCACAAACACACACGCACACACAAATACACACGCGCACACACATTTTGTGAAACAATTTTTAATACATACACACTTACTGTGAGACATAGTGCATCCGCACATACACACACACACACACACTCATGCACACTCACACACACAAGCACAGAAGTGTACCAACACACACAGTATGAACACACATTTTTCAAAAGACTCTGCAACAGCCATCACTCACACAAAGCGTCAGTGTCCTTGTGATTTCAGTGGATGAGTTACAGTCACAGCACTCTCTCCCTCAGCTATCGTTTATCCTGCAAAGACAACACTCCATCCCAAGAGTTTGTTTATGTTCACGAACAATCACGTCAGTCAAAGGACGCATTGATGCATTGTTTTATTGGTACAACCCTCACTAGGGAATTGTGGAGCACAAGAACTGTGCAGCTGTAAAAGATATTTTTCTGAATTAGCTTGGCTGATTCAGGCTTCACTCAGTCAGCTGTCACTTACACGCCTTTTGAAACATGATGTTTTACAGCAGGACTTGTTTATGCAGTCTTGTATTTGTCATTTTTTTATGTTTTTTATTGAGGGGCTTCTGAACAGAGTATATCTAATCACGACCATCTTTACGTGTGGGCATATGTTTTTACTCCTGTTTTTCACCTTCACAGCAGGTTTGCCATGAACAAAATAACAATTGTGGAAAAGGAGAGAGAGCGCTGCAGAATGTGCTATAGTGCCATGTATTTTGTAGGTGTCATATTTCATACATGTATGTGTTCATGTGTGTAGAGTATCTACTGTGTGTGTGCCTGTGTGTATGTGAGTGCGTGCATGCATGATGCATGTGACTGCGAAAGAGAGAGAGATAGAGAGAGAGAGAGTGTGTGTGTGTGTGTGTGTGTGTGTGTGTGTGTGTGTGTGTGTGTGTGTGTGTGTGTGTGTGTGTGTGTGTGTGTGTGTGTGTGTGTGTGTGTGTGTGTGTGTGTGTGTGTGTGTGTCTACTCAGGCCTGCCTCTGGTCAGTGTCTCTCCCACCTGTCCGATGGCTGAGCTGCTTGTCTGCCAAACCTTCTACCAGCATCTTGTCAGAGGGCTCAGAAGTGAGTAAGGGAGGGAGAGAGAAAGAGAATGAGAAAAAAAAGAGCGAGAAAGAGAGAGAGAGAGAGAGATAGTAGACTCTCCCTGCACTGAGCAGAGCTGACAGCGAATCCTCCTGCCAAAAATACTCCCTCTGCATTTACATGCAGGCCTCAGGACAGAGCTGGCATCAGTTTGTGTAGCTGCACACCACACCAACCCAACTAGCAAAATAATTGACATCATCAAGAGATCCCTATAGTGATAGTGCAGCTCAGTTGGTTGCATCATTTTGTTATATGCTGGTTTGTTGAAAATGTTCAACGCTAACCTAAAAACAACCTTTTTGTCCACTGTGTGTTTGTTGCATGTGTATTTTAGCAGTGATGAGGCGGCTGGTAGCAAGTACATGTTGCATTTTGACAATTCCTCTCCAGGTGACTGGGTTGTCCAACTTCATTTGCTATTTATTCCACACAAGATGTGAGCAGGGATACAGTATACACAGTATACACGCACACACACACTCTCATTATTCTCACACTTCTGCAGGGTGCTAAGCCATGTAGGTCTGTGGAAAAAAACAATAATTTTATTTGATCTGAAAAAATAAATGCCTAATGGTGCACAAATCAATGATTGATATGGAAACATTTTATATATAGTTATCCTTGTCCCTATCTGTCCTAATTGGCATATAAATAAAAGCAGTGAACAGACCCACTGGACGGATCACTGTGAGTCAGCATCATCTTCGGAGTACGTTTTTATTTGAATCATGATGTGGCTGACTCATTACTGTCAGCCACATCACTTTTGGCACAAGTAAGGTTATATGTATAAGGTTTGACCTTGTTTAAGAGGTAAGCTGGTTCAAGCTGGATAGATGCAATGCAGTACACATGTTAACATTAGAACATTAGTTCTTGTTGCAGATGCAGACTATTATGACAGTGTGAGGTAATGGTGATATTTGGACAAGGGAGCTGGGTGAGAACATTTGAAGAATTCCTATTCAAACAAGGAGCAAATGCTGTGGTCAGCGGGCAAACACATTGTTTGCTGCCATCCTTGACAGCTGGAGGTTTGCAGTAAAATAGTATCGCTGGCTTAATTCACTGCTAAAATGAATAGCTCAAATTGCTTTGCAATGTGTTGATGTTGTTCCACATGTGTTAGAAATGTAGCACTCTGCTTAGTTTATCTGCTGACAGTTCTGATTTAAAGGCCAGAAACTGACTATAGCCAACTTATCAAAGCACACCCACTTAAAACAAGGCCAGCATTTCACTTTGCTGGCATGCAACAGTAGTGCAACAAGAGAAGGAGCAGATCCTATGCAAATTACAAGGAAACATAGACGAATCAGAGCAATCAAAACAGGGCTTGGAGCTGGAAATGTGGTTGGAGCTGGAGTGAGAAGTAAGACTGGAATCAGTACTTACACTTGTGCGAGGGAAATCACTGTATGGAACAAAATCCAATCTGCAGTGCAACAATCATTTCAACAGTCTAAGAAATACCAGTGAAAAGTTTAGACAACTACTCGGAAACCTCAATCTGTTTTTTGACAGGAACATTTTGTTGTTTAACAAGCATTTTCCACCAGTACATGGCAGGTGACAGTTGAGGATGATATGTTACTGACATCCTCTGCACATCTGAGTCACAGGAAGATTGTTGTATTGTCACCTTACAGTATGTACTCTTATGTGTCTGTCTAGAGGGCCTTCCAGTTGGTGCTGCTGTCAGAGATGCTAAAGTTACATTATTTTTGCACCTCAATAAATGTTACTGTGTTTAATATATTAGCTGTAAGCTGTAATCATCAACATTAACACAAAGGTATGGAATATTTCTCTTTGTCTGTTAGGAACCAATATAATACAGTGGTCCCTCACTATATCGCGGTTTACCTTTCGCGGCCTCGCTGTTTCGCGGATTTTTTTTAGTGCATGCAATCTCCTGTACAGTACAGAATGCACTCAGCTTGTAAAATTTACATAAATCTTCCACCGCTAGCTGTGTGACTCTGAAGTGCTGTATGTTTGCAAGTGTGAACTTTGCCTGTCTGAGAAAAGTGTATAAGTGTAGTGAGGGGTTTTACAGTCCTAAAACATCTGTAATAATTGTAGAAAATAAAGCTGACTGACTATCGGGGGTTATTTTTAGAACGTAACTCCCGCGAATAACGAGGGACCACTGTATATGTGTTTCACTTTATCTTGCAATTTCTGCAATAAATCAACTTTTTCACACAATTATAATTTATTAAGATGCAACTGTACATGTGGCTTTCTACGCCTTAGTAAAACTGAAGAGGAATACAGTCAAAGTGGCAGGAAAGGTGATGTCTTTCCTCATTGGTGGTAAATATACATTACGCAGGAGTTTGTGTGTAGACATTATGGCAGGGCTCTGTACTCCTGACGAAGTGATGCAGTTACAGTGAGTAAGAAGTCAGCACTTGGCCTCCTTTACTGGTGCTGAATCTCCATTCATTATTGCTTTATGTGTAGAGATTCCTTTTGCTCCCCTGCTTATCTGAGGAAGGGGCTGAGAGTGTAGCTTCAGCTGGAGGACAGATGTAGATGTCAGGGCCTCGTTTTTTGCAGGTACTGTCCATGGTGCTGACTGTACATCTGTGCTCCACAGACACCTGCTCTCCTCCCAAGAAGCAAACTTCAGATCAAACATCTATCAGGCAGGTTATTTGAGTCTGGGCAAATTTGGCTTGCTCCTTTAAGTGCTACAGGCAAACTGTGTTAAATAGTTTCCCAAAGGCTTTGTGCTGAACTGAGCAGAACTGCAGAGAGCTTTATTTTAAAGACTGGGGCAGTCCCGCTGCTAACTCCATGCTGACTAAGGGTGAGTCTGGACCACAAGTGTGGTGTTTTTCCTTCTATTAGTCTAGAATAAGACAGTGGCTTCAAACAGGTCAGAGGGGATTTTCAGATCCATCTAGCTAGAGACCAGGATACCCTTAGTCTGATAAAGGATAGAAAGAAGCTGCTCAAGCTGCTGGTGTTTTCTGAGTGATTCTATACAGTGGGAACATTTTGGAGACAGAGAACTGCTAGTCTCCATTATCAGCCACTATCATCAGCTTAGCAGTATCACCTTCAGCTGTTCGTCAGTCACCCAAGCTGCACTGATGAAGGCCCACAGTCCTCGTACTGCTGAAGCTGAACAACAGACATCTCCATACTTTTTTCTGCCCTGGTGTCAGTCATCAGCAGCGGTGTGGGGCAGGCGGGGAGGGGCTTGTCTGGACCAGTGTGTCTCTTAGCACACATCTCTCATTATCAGGGCAAAATGAAAAGGCTGAAATTGCTGAATAACAGGGATGAAAGACATTCACACTGCTTTTCACTGCTAGACAAAAATACAATTGAAAATGCTAATAGTTCTGATTAATTAATCACTGTCTTCAGATTTAAGTGTACTACACAACTGTGAATGTTTTACCTCAATTTGCAAGCAGCATAACATATCTGAAACTAATCTGTTGTTAGATGCTAAACTACTGACGCACGAAAATTTCTTCAGCAGCACGATGGTTAATGAACACAGGAGTGTCCTTTAAGGGCTGAAACTTATGCAATGAAATGAATGCAGAGGTGCTGTGGTTGTGTTAGATTGGAGAGTAGGCTTGTCCTCTTGTGGGAACCTTAAGCACCTGGAGGTCAGAGCACGTATGTGTGTATGTAGTTACAACCCCCACCACATGCAGACACACACACACACACACACACACACACACACACACACACACACACACACACACACACACACACACACACACAGTCTTCTTAATCTGCTATAACACCCTAATGATCAATTGTTTCATTAAAGAGCAAATATGCCTGCAGTATGACCCTAGTGAAGAGCATTATGTGAGAGGAAATGAAATACTGCTTCTCATAAAGTATAAAGTATTCAGACAGAAATAGAACCTCAGCTTGCCTTCCTTCACACCTTCGCCTCCCCACAGTTAAGACGCCTCCTCAGTGAGCAGATAGGAGGAAGGCAGGCAGACAGCAAGAGCCCTGACCTTTGACATCAGTTTAAACAGAGGTCAAAAGAAGACCTTAGAAATATGTTTTTACATGACATCGAAGAACGTATTGACCCCTGAGGTCAGGGCTCTTTGCTTTAATAAACATGAGTTTGTGTTATCATTCTTGACACCAAACTTTGTTGTGTTGTTCAGGCCTCATTATCAGGCCTTGGACTGGCCCCCTGTCTAATTGCATGAGCCTTTTTTTTCTTCTGTCCACCTTGCCTCTACTTTGCTGCAGGTTGATGTGTTGCTGTCAGTGAAAGGTCACTGGAAGGGTTGTGTGTTCATGGGTTTGGGCACTAATAAATTGATGTGGTGGCTTCAGGCAGGACTTTGCTCAAGGCTGCACGCCTCACCAGGGTTAGGGGTTAGCAGTCTGTACCCACTGCTATCACTTCACTGACAAATGCTGACAGACACACACACACACACACACACACACACACACACATATACACACACAAACAGACAGACTCACACACACACACACACACACACACACACACACACACACACACACACACACACACACACACACACACACACACACACTGTCCTCTCTCTTTCTCTCTCTCTTTCTATATCTCTGCCTTCCTCTCTCTCTCCATTACTCCTTCATTTCTTGCTCACCCCTTACCATCCACAGACAGTGAAATAAGCTTTTAATGGTCAGGGCCATGTCATTAGCACATCTCATTGTATCTGCACATACACACACACACACACACACACACACACAACAAACACACACACACATGCAGTACAATCTAGTAACATTTACATTTCAACCAGACAGCAATTCTCCTGAGTAGTGTGTGTGTGTGAGAGTGTGTGTGTGTGTGTGCGTGTGTGTGTGTGTGTCACAATAGATGCAATCTTCCAGTGCCTGGGCCAATATGGACACAAAGGGGTGATTGTCTTCTGTATGTACTCAGTACTGTAAAATATGGCAAGGGTACCTTAAATTTAATCCACCCCATCCCCAAGTGTCCCTATCCAATAAAAACGTCCACTTTCTTAAGAATCATATTAACAAGTCAACAGCACTCAAACAGTCACAAAAACAGAGCTACACTTTAATGCTTTGTTTTATTGCTTATACTGGTGCCGACAGACATATACACCCATACACATAAACACACACACACACACACACACACACACACACACACACACACACACACACACACACACACACACACACAAATCACACACACATGCATTAACTTTATGTCCACATCCATATATTTATTGTGAGACATACTAATTGGTTGGTTGGTTGGCTGGTTCATTCTAAAAAATGCTGCATAGGACCAACTGAAAATAATGTTCATTACAGTGTTGGTTGGTTGGTTGATTAATCATTTGATTAATTGATCCATCATTTGTTCGTTCATTCATTCATTTTCCCTTGAAAATTTAATGTTGAGAATTGCTGTTGGAGCCAAATTTAGTTTGAACTTGGTTTTACTTTTAAGATTTGCTGGCCCACAGTCTAAAACTTTTATTTTGACACAGGCTTAAGTCACCTGTTCAAGATGGCGTCTCCACATGGTGACTAGTTTTAGACAAAGCAAGATGCCATAAACCAGTGTTTTTTTCTTTTTTTTACTGTGTATTAGATTTTTCTTTGAACTACACTTTATACTTTGGTTTCACTCCTTGAAGAATCAGTATTAGACCTTAGACTTTACATTTGGATTAGCCCCTTTGTTGTGGATTACAAATCATTTGGTTTTACTCCACTGTGTGCTACGTGCTTGCCTGCCTGCCATTTGCCTCCCTCCCTCCTTGCCTGTCTGCTACCTATCTTAGTTCCTTCTTGCTTGACCGTGTGCCCTCTCCCTTGCTCTGTTTCAAAGTTGAGTATGCTTACTTCATAGACTGCTTCCTACTGGGTTAGGTACTAAGGGGAAGAAGCTAGAGCACTTCTTAGCACTCAGATCACCTGACTTTGGAACAAACTACATTGTGTGGAAGTGAACATCACCATTGCAGAGCAGTGTAAGTATTTTTGTGTGCCAAGATACATCTTTGAAAATTCTTTTATTCTCTCTCTTCTATTCTTTGTCTATTTTCTATTTATTTAAAAAAAATGTATAACATGTTTTTGAGTATTCTTGACATTGGAACAGTGCCTGGTGAAATTTGATGATGTGGCACCCTTGAAAAGGCGGACGTTGAGTATATGTCTTTGACTTAAGAAAACGCTACCGCCTGCCTGCCCACCCCATCAATGAACAGAAGTATGAGCAGCCAGACAGAGTGTTTTCAGATGAACACATCACCACTATACAGCATCTAAACCTGACTCACACAAGTGTGGAAGATTAAATCTTCTGAATGTCTGAATGTTTGCCATTCTGGGATGTTAAGAATGCAAAAATACAAAACCATGCAAAAAATGCAACTGTTATACAATATTTACATCAAATGTTTTGCATTCTAAAGGTAGTCAACGTTTACACTTGTGTAGGTGTGCTTGTCTAAATGTGTAGGTGTGTGTTTGTCACTTTACTTTTGCTACCAAAACTACAAAGCTTTTGTGTTTAAATGTGTTTCCATGCATGTGTCTGTGTGTCAGGGCTAGGGTGCCTTCTATTCATGAGCCCAAACCTGATAGTCCAGACTAGAATTAGATTAGTGCCAGCTGTCAACAAAATTGAATTTCTGTAATTGGTTAATTAGTATCCTGTCCGTCTGATCTTGTGCATCTGTGTGTGTGTGTGTATCACATTAGCGGTGTTGTAGCATGCTGAGAGGTTTGTGTGTGTGTTTTTCACATGCACTTGTGAAAATGAATCTGGAGTCTTGAGTGGGGGTGAGATAAAAGGCCTGATCAGCACATCGTCCCTCTCGTCTCATCTCATCTCATTTGTACCCCTCTAACCCCCATCTTTATTTTCCCACACTCTTTCTCATCTCTCTCTCCCTCACTCTCTGTACCTCTCTAACACTTATCCAACCCTCTTCCTCCACCCATCTATTCCCCTACCCCTTCTTATCATCCTTTTTTTTCTCCCTCTCTCCTTCTCTCCCTCTGCCTGCTCCTCTCTTAACTCTTTTTGTACCACTCTACTTTCCACACACTTTGCTTCTCTCTCACTCTGCCTCAGCCCGCCTCCACCCCCACAGTTATTATGCATCAGTACTAGTGTTTTCAAAACACACATACACACACACACACACACACACACACACACACACACACACACACACAGTGGAACCCCTATGGTGTCTTTGTCCTTAGTAAAATGCACTCATTAAAAAGCCCACACAGATCACAGCGAATCGTGTCTTTGTGTGTGTGTGTGTGCGCGTGTGTGTTTGTGTTATGTGCATGTGTTGAGCTGCTGGGATGTGTGTGTGCATACATGCATGCATGCGCACGTGCGCATGCGCGCGTCTGTCTGTTGTGTCCTGCTAACTAACTCATGCAGGGTTTACAAATAGCATTAGCAGCAGTGTCCACAATGGCTGATGTCAGCCGTTAGCGATGTGATACCATGTGCTCTAAAAACAAATCTGATTAAGGTGCCTGATTCAACTTCACTAACAATCTTGGCAATCTCCCAACTGTGTGTGTTTGTATGTGTGTGTAGTTGGTTGGCCAAAAATGTCCCATTAGTTCGTACACACTGCTCTCCATCAAAAATAATTGAATTGAATGGTATTATTATGTGCTTGAACAGTTGTATTCACCTGAATCCCCCAGGCCTCGTTGATGCCCCTGTTGATGCCCCTTGTTGATTTCTGATGAAATACTGATGAACTGTCGCCACTATTCTCCCGCATGACTGCCCATCTATGATGATGACAGCAGTGGAAACTGTGTCAGGTACAGGTCGCCTAGGATGACCGTACCCCTGTGTTTGTGTGTGTGTTTGTTTAGGTGTGTGTGTGTCAACTCTGCTGACAATGCAGAATAATTATAGCAATCACATTTCTTTGCTGTTTAACAATGTTGTTTAAATGATGCAATAATTGCAAACAGAAATAATAGTGGTCAATGCAGAACAATAAACCAGGAAGTGTGTGCATGTGTGTTTGCGTGTGTGTGTACATGTTATGGGGTCATGGTCAAACTTCAGGTCTGTTGCCACGGTGATGACCAGAGGAAACAGCATTCCAAGTGAGTCCAAGTGAGTCTGTTCTGGTTCTGCAGCAGACCCGGACACGGTTCACTGTCTCGGACACACACACACACACACACTCTCTCACTCTCTCTCTCTCTCTCTCTCTCTCTCTCTCTCTCTCTCTCTGTCTTTCTCTCTCTCTCTCTCTCTCTCTCTCTCTCTCTCTCTCTCTCTCTCTCTCTCTCTCTCTCTCTCTCTGTCTCTTGTCTTTTCTAAGCTTCCTTATTTCCTCTCTGTCATTATCCTCCTTCCTTTTTCTTTCAACTGTATCTGTATCTCCCTGTCCATTTTCCCATTTTCTTTCTTTAGTCTTTCTCACACCTACTGTTTATCTTACTGTCTATCTATCACAGCCCAGCAGCTCCTTCTTTGACTATTTTACTGGAATTGCCTACTGCTTCCTATTTCTGTTTTAAAGGGTAATAAATTACTGTTCTGTTTTTGGAGAAACTCCACATTCAATATTCTCTAAGTTTGCTCTTTGATCTGCATTCTTTTGGCATTTCTGATGCCCTTATGGTCTTTTAATGAAGGTGCTGGCTTTGGCTCCCAAAACACATTGCATAGTCAATAAACTTCTGCTGGCTCCCACAACACTTTGCTGACAGCGGGTGTTTTCGCACTAATGCCCGAAGCTCCTACAACAGTGGCAGGTTCAGTGATTTTCTCAATGATTTTGATTGACTTGGTCTGGGAGTTCATCATTTAATGGGGAAACAAGATGTGGTCAGTCACTGTGAAACTGCATGGTGTTCAGCCAATCAGCTTTCCAGGATGTCTTCGTTTTTATTGGCTGTGCAGTGGAGCCTGTCAGGACCGACCAATCAGCCTCCTCCTGTTGACTAACCATGTAGGGTGTGTAAATGCAGTATATTTTGTGTGTGTGTGTGTGTGTATGTGTGTATGTGTGTGTGTTCGTGTGAGTCTGTGTGTGTGTGTGTATGTGTGTGCACACATGCTTGTGTATGTGTGTACACACATGGGTTTGTGCGACTGTATATGTGTGTGTGAGACATGAGGCAGTGCATCTGTGTTTGTTTGTGAGAGTGTGTGTTTCTGGCGTGAGGCCCTCTATGCTGGTGATGCATAGTCTCCTCCAGCAGAAGTGCTGAGCTCTGGGCTCCACAGATTGATCTGGGAGAAGAAGCCACCACAACTCCCACCAGTCAAACATGCCAGATGTTCCCTAAAGAACACACAAGGCCTCAGGCATGGATACAAACACTCACATATGCACATATACACACACACATGCACACTGACACAAACAAACACAAACACATTAATTTGCATAAAGTCTCTCCTGACACAAAAACACAATCATGCATAGTTTGTTTGTGTGTGCAGACATATAAGTCTGAGAAATTGTGTTTATGTCTTAATTGTGTGTGTGAGTGTGTGTGTATGTGTTTAAAGCCCTAGCTGCACAGGAAGAGCAAAGATGCAACACACACACACACACACACACACACACACACACACACACACACACACACACACAGAGTCATCTCTACCTGGGAAGAGTTGCAGTGCTGAGCTGCCAGTTGAATGTTAATGGCTTTATCAGCCCCCTGCAGCTTGGCGAAGTTTACTCTTCATCTAATCGTGTGTGTGTGTGTGTGTTTGTGCGCATGTGTGTGCGTGTGTGTGTGTTTGTGCGCATTTGTGTGCGTGTGTGTGTGCGCAATTGCATTTTTGTTCTGGCTGTGCAGCTGGGTTCACTACTGTCAGTCTGAGTTGTTGCAGTCTGATGCCAGCTGCCCTTCTGCAGGGGTGTTTTTCTGTCAGGAAATTGGTGCGCGCACACATATGAGTTATATTCACTCACAAAAGCATGTACACAAAAACACATTCATAGATAGAGACACACACATTGCTCATTCTGCCTGTCTTGAAGTGGGAAATCAGAATTAATGGCCCCAAATGACAGAGTAATGATGATGTTGGATAAGGATTTTTTTATTACATGTATACAGGAAATCACCTCTTTATACCTCTTTATACTTTTTTATAAGACTCATCTATCTCGATATAAGTCATCTGTAATTTCTCTGCAGGTTTTTACAATTCTTAATAAGACGACAGGAGGTGCAATTGCGTTTTTGTTCGAACATGTTAATCTTTGTCTGGCCTTGTATCTCTCTTTTATGTGCTCCTGTAAAGACACGCACGCGCTGTTAAAAATCCATAATTTAAACAACAGCACGTTGTAAAACACATTTAATGAGTCTTCATGGATTCCTTTGATTGTGTGTGCGTACATGTGGTTGTGTGTGTCTGTGTGTGTATGTGTGTGTATTTGAGTATACTGAAAGTTTTGAGTCAGTGGTTTGTGTATATTTCTGTATGTATATTTATTAGTAAATGTTTTGTTTTCAGGGGTGTGTTTGTGTGTATCTATGTCTATGCAAATACATCTGTGCTTGTGTTGCCTCTGTGTATGTACTGTATCTGTGTATGTGTATGCCTAAATGTGTGTGTGTTTGTGTGTGTGTTTTGTCTGTGAATGTGTGAGGCTCCTGGATGACAGAAGTCAGTATGTGTGAGTTTGTGACGGCTGTAGCTGACATGAAATTAAACTAGAGTATGTCAGTTGCTGAAAATCAAACAAAATTCTTCACATGCAGACACTTATTAGTTTCACACAAACACACGTACATAAGTGATGTGCTTACAGAAGGCGTTGATTACATGTCACTGGCTGGTGGTGGTGTTGGCAGTGCTGATGAACTGGATCTGAAGATATTCAAAGTATAATATCTGACCCAATGTAGCCCAATGAGATATCATTAGCGGCATCTCACTAGCAGGACTTTCACTTCATTTCACACCCTGTAATACCACAGCATACACACACACACATACACACACACACACACACACACACACACACACACACACACACACACACAAACACACACAGACACACACACACAGACACACACACACAGACACGTACACCTTCTTTACCTCACACATTGTAAGGCCATTAGTAGCAGCTCCCACACCAACACACCTGACGCCCAAATACACACACACACACACACACACTTTTCATCTCACACCTACGCATTACTGTTACCTAAGCAGCAAATACCATAATAATAATCTGCATGATCTCTCACTTGTAATGCTACACCTGCCAAACAGATCTCTCAATCATGACCTGCCGTGTGTCACTAGCATTGTTTTAACCTGACCAGCAAATCCCCCATTGCATTACTTGCACAGAGCATGTATAATATAGGATTTGATTGGGCTCAGCTCATGTTGTGACAGTGTAGGCAATGTAGTGTAATCGGATCTGTTTGGGCTCCTGCATTGCTGTAATCAGTGTTTGTGGCCTTACCTCTGAGTTATGGGTATTCTTTGCCTGCCACATTTTGACTCTGGAGTCACTAAGTCATTTACAATTTTCCCATTTTGGGCACACAGCCTGGCCACATTTCAGGGCAGATCTCGCCTTCCTTTTTTAGCGAAGCAGACAATCAGACCTTGGGTTATCATAGCACACTTTCCCAGTTTCTCTGGGCTGATGGGTGGACCAGGAGGCCCAGATGACAGCCACATTTGAGCCACATCTGAGTTAAATCAGAGTCGGATCAGAGGCAGGTCAGTACCGTGTACCTCACAGCAACCCTCACTAAATTAGGAATAAACCTGCCTGCAGCTCATATTTATCAAACAAATTGGTGCTGGAGTGCTGGATCACAGGTGTTAGTAATTTTTCCTGAAAATGGAGGGAAAATGAAAGTACCTTAAGTGTGCCCCATTTTACATTAAGGCTAAGAGCCACATCTGGGTGACCATTTCCTGAAGAGGGATCTTCCCTGACAGAGGGAGTCATTTGCCCCCAGTGAGGCCCGATTCATCTTTATTAGTGCAGACCTGGGCATGAGAAGCTTTCACTGAGCCTGGAGGCTGACTGCTCCTCCTCAGTGCTGGGGAGAGGTTACTGTAGAGGCCAGATAGTGTGCAGTGAGACTGTGGAGGCCAGAGGTGTGTGATGGCTGGTGGTTGTAGAGGCTGGAGGCCATAAGGTTAATTATGATGGTTGTGGAGGCCAGAGGTGTATGATAAGGCGTTAGAGGCCAGAGGTGTGTGATGAGGCTGTGAAGGCCATAGGTGTGTGATGGCTGATTATACTGCTTGTAGAGGCCAAAGGTTTGTGATGGCTGATGGTTGTAGAAGTCAGAGGTGTGTAATGGCTGATCATGGTGGTTGTAGAGGGCCGAGGTGTGTGATGGCTGATCATAATGGTTGTAGGTGTGTGTGATGAGTTGATAGAGGCCAGAGGTGTGTGGTGAGTGGAGGATAGACATATGTAATGAGGCTGATCCCAGTGGCCATCAGCTTGTTAGGGAAACTGTCTTCACATAACACGGGGCCTGGGCTATGAATCATCACCCCATCTAGATCCACCTCTCCTCCTTTTCTCTCTCTCCCGTCTCTTACCTTTCTCTCTTCTCTATCCTCCTCCTCCTCATCCCTCTCCTCCTCAGACCTCTCTTCTCTTATGCCCTTCTCTTATCCTTCAAGAGAGAGAGAGGCCATATATCTTGTGGAAGGCTGCTCTCCTTTTTCTCTCCTTCCTTCCCTGTTTTCCCCCTTTCCATCTTTTCCTCCCTGCCTGTAGTTATGCCAGAGCACAGAGCCCTGGCCCTAATACGTTTGCTTTAGTGAGCTGCAATTAAGTTCTGATTCTATGAGAAGGGTGTTGTGGTGAGCAAGAACAAGATGTTCACTTCAGGGAAGGTGAGAGCATGAGAGATAGGGAAAGAGAGAGAGAGAGTGTGTGTGTGTGTGTGTGTGCAAAAGACTGGAGAAAGGAATGAGTCAGTAGGTGTATGGAAAAGACTGGACGGGTACGAGAGCTGAGATGTCTGCTGAGAATACAGCACACATGATCATAAGCACATGCATATGCACACACACACACACACACACACACACACACACACACACACACACACACACACACACGCGGTGATTCATCTACAAAGATTTACTCAGCTTCACTCTTTTCCAGTCACTCAGACTCTTTTTTCTTCCTGAAGTCCTTGTATTGCAAACATTAGCCCAAGGATCCTCTAACACAAAAGGAAAACTGTAAGATAGTGTGATGGTTTATTTTTTGCTTGATATAATGTATGTTTTGGTTTGGTTTTACTCTGCCTCATGTTTTCACTGTCAAGCTTAAAAATCTGCAAGTGATTCCTATATTGTTGTGAAATCATTGAAGTGTTACATTTTGCTGTACCATAAAACAATCTCACCATATTGTGTGATCCCTCTTTGAATTCTAATTAGCTGAAAACCTTCTTCCCTTTAGAAGTAAATGAAATGAATCAATTACTGTATATTTTGGCCCACTGTGTCACAATTTCAGAGAAGCTTTGAAGTTTAACAAGTCTCTATGCGATTTCATATGTTTTTGATACAACCTGTACCACCAGGAAAAAAACAAAAGTGTATATCTGAGAAGAACAAGAAAGCTTAAGATGTTCACCTCTATAACTTTGCAGCAGATGTAGAACAAGGACAATTAACTTCTAGAATTTCTGTGCCCCCCCCCCCCCCCCCCCCTCGTCTCTCCATCTCTGTCCGTCTCTCTCTTTCTGTCTTTTTATCTGTATCTCTCTCTTTTATCTCTCTCTATCTTTATCTCTCTCACTCTCTTTGTCTCTCTCCCTCTCTCTCTCTTTCAGTCTGTATATGTCTTTGTGTTTCGTAACAGTTTTAATTTGGATGGTGTATGTGACTCAGTGATCACAGCACCGCTGTTTTTTTTCGGAATTTCTTTTCTTCAGTATTTCTTTCTCAACCTGTGTTGTAGGAAGGAGTTTTTGCTGCTGCATTACTTGTGTCATGGACGGGAGATAACTATATATGTCTGTCTTATGTACTGTGAAATGCATTACCGTGACAGGCAGTGACAACTAATCTAATGCAAATTGTTGATTGGCTGACCCCAGAGCAATGGGCTAAAAATGAATATGGGAAAAATTACACATTCTCATCTTCACATACTATTTTGTGCACATAAAGTCTGTCAAACATGACACATACTATGTATGGTGCAAAGCAATACAAAGGAATTGTTCCTGCATATACTTTGTTTGTGTGAGACACGGCAGACCAGTTTCCACTATTGTGTCTATTATACATAGCTTTTTTAACCTTAGATTATTTTGATTATGAGCTTAGTTTATTTTGCTGTCCCTGTTACATCAGTTAGGTACAATGTAGCAAAATGTGGAATAATATGTAACAATATGTACTTACACTGTTCCATAGGGTTAGGGTTAGTCTTGGGTATGTACTATGTAAATACATAATATTAGGCTACGTGTTTTTACATGTAAAATAAAGTGTTACCGTTTTGTTATCATCATGGTCATTATATTACATTACATTATGCTTAGTGGATGCTTTTATCTAAAGCAGCATTTAATTGAGGGAAACACAGGTTTTCCTCATAGCATTCCATTACACAATTCCTTATTATTCCGCATCAAACTTCAATTAAAAAAACACTACAATGGTAGTGACAGGCCATAGCAGTCAGTTGTCCCTGCAGTCCGTTGTAGTGTTTATTGTTGCCTGGCAACCACTTCCCCAAAGGAACTGTATGTTTTGGTGAAAGAATGGTTATTTATAAATGTACTATTTTATTTTTTATTTATGTGGCTTTATTTAATGAAATCTTACGAAAATGAAATGAGGTTTGAAAATGAAAATGAAAATGAAATCGAAAATATAGTGTTACAGTTTTTAGAAAAGCAATAAGCCACTCAAGTCTGTAAGTTTGCACTGTATTTAGAACAGCTTCACTTCGCATCATGGCTAACAACACCCCTTAAGTGTTGTAAATCCAGCGCTTATTGCTTAATTTTATTCCATGGTATTTCACAATTTCACAATTTCACAATTTTGTATTTACTATAAAAATAAGCCCAGTGCACAACAGTCAAGTTACACTTGAGAGGACTTCGTCAAGTAAAACTAAGCATTTGCTGGATAAAGTATGTGTTGGTTCTAACCCTCTCTGTCTTGTGTTTCCTGCAGGTGTGTGGTGTGTGTGGGGGTGTGTGATGTGGACAGCAGAACTGTGGCTGAGCAGACACCACTAAACAACCAACCACCTCCCTCACATCTCAACATGGAGTAGAGCCCTACGCCTCTGGACAACAAGGGTATAGCAGAAACCACACACACACACACTCACACACACAAACCCATACCCCAGCATACAACAGAGTACACATGCTTTGTGTGTCTGGGTGTTTCTCTACTTCAGTGCCTGTCAGGACTTTGCACAATATTGAATACTGATGAGGGTGAGAGGGAGGGAGGGAGGGACAGTGAGAGAAGAAAAGTTAGAGACAGTGCTGTTGTGGTGTGGGGGTGGTGCTTTTTGATGTGCTCTAATTGCACTGCAGACATCAGATTTATCAAAGGACACGTGTGTGTGTGTGTGTGTGTGTGTGTGTGTGTGTGTGTGTGTGTGTGTGTGCGCGTGCGTGCGTGCGTGCGTGCGTGCGTGCGTGCGTGCGTGCGTGCGTGCGTGCGTGCGTGCGTGGCTGTGCATTTACTTATACAGCTAAATGTTAATCAGTTTTGTGCAGCATTCAAAATATTGTCTTTTTATGTTTTGTTGTGTAGAGTATCAAGGCTGCAAGGATTCCCATAGAGCTCTTTTTCTGATAAAATGTTAAAGAGTAAAAGCTGAACATGTTAAACATTAAACCACGTTTTTTTTTTATCAAAATATGAAAAAATCATCATCCTTAACCAAAATGAAAGATATTACTTCAGTAGGATCAAACACATTGATTCTAACTGGGGTTAATTTTTCCCCCACTTGTGGAAGAGTGTAGTATCAGCTGCTGATGATTATGGTCACAATGGTAAAGGCTGGTGAACAGATTTATGGTGAAGGGAAAGAAACTAAATCACCGTAAGAAAGACACAATACTCCCCCTTGTAATGGCTCACCGAGAACCAAAACACAACATTCCTGATGCGTTGGCAGCCTGGGGAGGGAGTATCAAGGTTCCTGGGGGCTTTGTGCCAAAGGCAGAGAAACACTACATACTTGGGGCTTGGGGCTTACTTATTATTGGGCCATGGCAGCTATGCTAGAATGGAAGGCAATGGTTTGTACAGATCTTTTAAGGGCTAACACACAACATCTTAACATCTAACTCAAATTCTGGGACCTGTCAGTCAAACAGCAAAATGACACACCAACTCATAAACAGGTGTTTGTAAGATATAATGATCTAGATTTTTTAAGGGCCTGATGTTCAAAACTCAAGAATCTTTCTAAAAAGAGGGCCTTAGTTGTGGTGATAGGTTGTTGTGATGTAAAACCTAAATGTAATAGCACAAATAGCAAGATGATGTAGTCACACAGTCTCTTTTTAGCTAAAAAAAAAAGGCTTTTATGATTATGATACTACTCACCCTAGCATTACATATTATGTTTAAAGGACTACATTGAACATCATGAAATGCTATTTTAGCAATGCCCTGTAGTATTTTGACATCTTTGACACAATAGTGTTACAACCCTCTGTCTAGGCGTGCTGGCATTATTGTGTGGACTGCTGTAATACATTTCAGAATGCTGCAATGAGAATGTAAATTATGTTGTATTTGACTGAACAAGAAAAAAGGATGAGCTCAGTGTGTGCAACACAGTGTTTTGGAAAATAGGGAAAATTGCTGAAGTTTGTTGAATTACCCTACTAAGGTATTTATGTATTCAGTCTATTGCAAGTGCTTTTGTCATTTCTCTATGAAGCTGTCTCTAGGAAGACTAGAGTGCTGTAACTGCTGAAGGCGTTAGCCTAACAAAGACAGAAGGGTTTTGGATTCCTCACACTACAGTGTCGTTTGGGGTAGAATAGCTGCGCTTACCAGATGCGCAGAGTGTTTAGTTTCACAAGAGATGTGTGATACTCTGTGTGAGGTGTGTGCACTTTTGAAAATTGTGTTAAGAGTTTTGAAACAAAAAAATCATTCTTTTGAAAGGTGTATAAGCTGTAAAATGTGGAAAAATATACAAAATTAGTCATAAAATTAGTCTTAATTATAAGTAGACTTATCATTTAATAAAAAAAGAATATACACTCCTGCAGCTATCTAGAGCTCCAGATATCCAGTAATAAATGACCATTAGTTTTATTTGCCATACATTTTTGTGGGTTTTATATTTTGTTTTGTTTGGACTGTTTTGCCCTTGTGCCAAAGAGCACCATCTTGTTACTTATCATCAGTTCCATTGAGCTCTCAAACTTCTGACATTCAGTTACATAGAATGGTTGGCATCAAACCAAATACCACAGTTAGGCTAGAACAAAGCCCTGTAAAAAATAATTGGCACACTTAACTGGTCTGATATAGTGCGTTGCACCACACCCCAAAACCTTCATGTGTACAGTATGTGTGCTGGTGTTCTTGACACACCAATCAGCAGTGTGTTTGTTGCCAGTCTCTGCTGTTCCCTGCACGTGTGTCAGAGCTATCGCACATCACAGCTGTTCTTGTACACAGCTCAATAGCCGAGACCATTATTATTGTGGGTGGGCATGTGCACATGGTACCTTTTTCAGACATCACCTGCCACGTGCTGTCTGTGGGAATCCATCTTTATCCTGCACACCTGAGAAGCACAGATAAGCTGCAGTGATTCCTGTCTGCTGGTGGACAGATTGAACTCTGCAGAAACAGCTACAGTGATGCTGCACAGAGAGCGCAGAGCACAACTGAACCAGGAGCAGAGATGCTGGAGGCTGAGACCATCGGTTTCCTGACTCCTGTACGTAGGATCCCCGTCAGTAAGCGGCCATCCTGCATGGGCTCCATTCCCAAATGCTCACACCGATCCTTGTCTGCTGGGTCACAGATTGTATACAGCAGAAACATAGACTGTGCCAAGACAAGAGTGCCAAAGTTTAGTAAGGGAGCACAGATATGTATACTGACTAGATGCCGCCTTCGGCTTCCCAGCATGCGTCTAGAATGCCACCATCTTGGCACAGTATGCTACACGATAATTTCAAGCAGAGATTATACAACCTATGGGTGAAACACTCAAAGATTCAAGGATTAATGAAAATGAAAATTATTAAGTGAAAATTATGAGCTAAAAAGTTGAAATTATGAGATACAGGAAAAAAGTTGAAATTATGAGATACAGTAAAAAAGTTGAAATTATGAGACTTAAAAAGTCTAAATTATAACAGAAAAGTCAAAATTCTGAGATAGTCATAATTATATTAAAAGTTTAAATTATTAAAGCAAGCAAGTTCAAAAAAATTACTTTAGCCATACAGCTCAATGTGACGGGTACCGTGCCAATATAGCGACCATGTTTATGTATTCCATCAATGGAACCCCACTGACAACACAACATCTAGTCAGTATCTATGGTAAGAAAGTAACCCGCAGCTGGAGTGTGTGTGTGTGTGTGTGTGTGTGTGTGTGTGTGTGTGTGTGTGTGTGTGTGTGTGTGTGCACGCATGTATGTGTGTGTGTTTTTTTGCATCCCTTGCTGTGATTTTTGCGTCCCATGCTGTGATTGCTATCATTACTGTGCCATCGGCATTGTGTATCAGTACATCATTATGGTATATATACTGGTCATATTGATTTGACTTTTAAAATTCTCCTCAATTTTGTGCTCCCCTTCACCCTTCTGTTTCTCAGCCTCTGCTGATCCTGTGGTTTGTTTGATCAGATCCTTTTAAATAGTTTCCCCAATATTTGCCCAGCTGGTCTATGGCCTGTCCAGCTGCTAAGCTCCGTCAGTGGAGTACAGAGAGTTCATTTCCTGCCGAGCGGAGCGCGCTAGAGATGCCATCTTCCCCACCTGAGGCACATTAGGATGGGGAATAACACAGAGGGGAGGAGGGTAGTATATCCTGCAGCAAGGAGGAGAAGAAATTAAGTTCAATGAAGCATTCACCACAAATCTGAAAGCCATTGAAAGCAACTGAAATCATTTTTATTCCTTATATGTAAATCCTAATGACAATCCATTGTTTTTGTTGTTTTTCTCAGATATTCTTGAAACAGCAGTAGCTGAAAGCTGTCTGTGCTCTTCTGTAGGAGTGTGAACCGCTACAAAGAGATCTCTATGTCTTTGTCATAGGGGCAAGCGGAAATGTAGGCCCTTTAGTATTTCACCTCTTGGAACTGCAATAAAAGCTTTAGCCCTTTAGAGGGCTGGACTCAAGGTGTGCTCCAGCTCCGTCTCGTTGTGTTATCACTACATCTCTGTCCTGTACTTATTTAGCCACAGGGAAGGTTAGCATAGCAGCCAACTACATCATCATTTTTCCCCCAAAACTACACTGTAAGCCAGAGCTCTGTAGTGTTTTGGAGCTGCAGCCAAGTCCACGAGTAAAAAATTCCATTTCTGTGTTCTTGTCAGCCACTGTTTCATAGAGGCGTATGAAATGTAAGTGAGCGCATGAGGACTCCACAGCTTGTCATGGTTCTGCACATTCAAATACAAAAAAATCAGCATTTTATTTGTTAATGCACATACATTGTCAATTTTCTCAAATTCTACACTGAATAGATGTGCAATCCCTCATGGGGAATCTACAACATACTTCATTAATGGAATGCATGGGGGCTCAGATGCTATTTAAAATAGGTTGAGGTTGCAGAGTAGTTCAGACACTGTCGTGGGTTTAAACACTGTTTAAGGATGTCTTCCTGGGGTCCGTAGTGGGACTCGGACATTGTCTTGAGGGGAGCCGGGTTGCGTTAAGGAGTCCATACACAGTTTAAAGGCATCCTCCTGTGGTGCATACAATCCACAGGCTGTTTACACTGGACACAAACTGCAGTCTTATTTAACCCTGTCTCATTGCCCTCCATTGAGAGGGGGTTAAATGAGCCCGCAGTTTGCTCCAAACCGATGGAATCATTCCATTACATATTTTTCTATTAGGGCTGAAACTGGTGAGATTGGAAATTCAGTGCTGTTTCTCCGGGGGGAGATGGGGTGGAGGGAGCCAGTCCTCACTAGATGTGGCCATGTTGTGTTACCTAATGTGTGCTGTTGCCCTGGGTCTCTGTTTGAGCCCTGTGTTCCCATGCTCACACAGCTCTTTTAATGGTGTTTAATAGTACAACATGACACAGAGAAGAGAAACATACAAAGACAAATCCCTCCCACAGGGACAACAGAGAAAAAAATGTTTTCCCGTCTTTATTCACACAGCCTTATGATCTGAGCCTGTGTGTGTTTTACACTTGCACTGTGTGTGTGTGTTTGTGTGTGTTTGTGTGTGTGTGCGTGTGCGTGTGCGTGTGCGTGTGCATGTGTATGTGTGTGTGTTTGCGTGTGTGTGTGTTTGCGTGTGTGTGTGTGTTTGCGTGTGTGTGCGCGTTTGTGTGTGTGTTTATTGACTCCATCTGTGTGAGTGTGTGATGGAATGCTGTGAATTAGCTGTCATTCTAGCTTCATTTTGTGCATGTGTGTGTGTGTGTTTGTATGTGTGTGTGTGTGTGTTTGCGTGTGTGTATGTTTGAGTACATTGTCTCTGAATAAACCTCAGTGGGTGTTGGGTGATTGGCAGCTCCTTATCACCAGTGCAGGGAGCCGATCAGAGGGGAGTGAGTGGGTCAGGCTGCATTAAAGATCAGCTAATTAAGATGGCTCAGGTACAAGAGAGTGCAACTCCATTCAACCTCACTGATTGGGAGTCTGAGGGAGATGCCATATACAACTGTGTGTTTGTGTGTGTGTGTGTGGTTTTGAGTCTTAGAAAGATGCAACTTATCACTGTGTGAGTGTGTCTGTGTGTGTCTGTGTGAGAGAGAGACAGAGAGTGGGAGGGAGGGAGACAGAGACAGTCTTATACAAAGATACAGTCTTATAGAGATACCACATACACCACTGTGTGTAATTTTGTTAATCTGAAAAAAGATGCTGCACTATGTTTCATAGACTGAGAAAAATGTGATACAACACCCTGTGTGCGTGTGTTTGTGTGTGCGTGCGTGTGTGTGTGTGTTTGTGTTAATGTGTGAGTGTGACAGAGAATCTGAAAGAGATACCATACATATACTCCGGCACAAGCCCAAAGCTTGCCACAGTGTACACTCAACATCATCCCTACCTGATCTTGTAACTGCCTGCCTCAATCTCCCATCTCCTCATCTCTCTTTCTCTCTTTTTTTCTCTCTCTCTCTTTCTTTCTCTTTTTCTCTGTCTTTCTCCTCCTCTCCCCTGTTCCTATGGGTAAGTAAAAGGGAGGTAGAGAGACAGAAAAAGAAAGAGAGTATGTATGTGTGCGTGTGTGTGTGCGTGCGTTAGTGCGTGTGTGTGTTTGTGTGTGTGTGTAGAAATGGGCGGCAGGAAAAGGGGGTTAGTTGGGGTTTTGTACAGCTATTAGCTCTGAAATCCACACAATCCCTCATGTTCCTCTGCTTTGTGCCTTCAGCCTGCAAATATCCAGCATCCATGCAGCCATTTCACAGCCTGTGTGTGTCTGTGTGTGTGTGTGTGTGTGTGGGTACAGATAGCAGTAGGATGCAGAGCTGTCAGCCCTGACTGTGAAATCCTATGCTATGCTTGACAGTAGTCTACTCTAACCACATTTCTGCAAAATGACTTTTCTCAGGCCAGGCTAGGTGCAGTGTGTGTGTGTGTGTGTTTGTGTGCCTGTATATGCATGCCTGTATGTGCATGTGTATGTGTGTGTGTTGTGGTGGGGGTCGGATTACACGTGTTTGTACTTCCGTGTTTGTGTGCTTACGCGTGTTTGTGTATGTGGGTGGGTGTGCATGCGAGTGAGTGTGCATTTGCGAAAGAGCGAGAGAGAGAATGAAAACCTAAGTATATCTGCATGCAGGTAATTTGCAAAAGCAGCTATCACACCGCAGTAAAGTGTAATGAGCCAAAGGTGCACTAGCTAATTCACTGACCCAATGTGCATCCACTCAATAGTGGCTACCAAAAATAAACACAGCACTTGCTAGCAATTAACACAGCTAGCATCACAGATGGAAAGCCTAAATGCAAGGAAGAAATGTAGCCTTTTTAAATTCATGGCACATTGAGAAGGCAATGTAATCATTTTTATTTGAGTGCTGGTGTCATTTCATTATAATGTCAGTCACTTATGTTAACTTAAAGGCACTATGTGTAGGATTTGTAGGTTAAAATATCCCCAAATGACTTCCAGACATCAAAAGAATGAGCAGAAGTAAGTGTAGTCATATGCATTGGGCTGCTGAGATATTTATCCCAGTTAGCATGCTAAATAACTACCTGCGGTCCGTCCAGTGTCGTAATACCAGTTTCTGCTATTTTGTGGCGGGAGCGAACAACACAGCAGCCCACAAGCTTGTAGTGTCTTCGTGTTCATATACTGTACTGAGATTTGGCTGGCTGCTGTGTTGTTCGCTACCGCCACAAAGTAGCAGAAACTGGGAATATTTCAACCATTTGCATTTTGTTGTATACAGTGTCTTTAAGTGCATACACATAGTTAATGGGTGCATTTTCGTTTAGGCTTGAGAAAGGGTTACTCGTTCTTGTGTGTCTATCTGTTTAGTTGGTTCTGTTCTTCATTCTGTCTTGAAGGCTGTGGCAATCTGCAGCAACAGTAGGCTGACGTTAACTATTTCAGTGCTGCCATGTTCCTCTTAGAGCGTGATTAGCTGCGTGTCGCATGCTCCTGGAGCCCATAAATCTGGGGGGTGTATGCTGCTGCTGCTGCTGCTGCAGCTGCTGATGGAGGCCCCAGTGCTGGACATGAGGGAATGAGGAAGCAGGGGAGACAGGAGCCATACCTCACAGCAGACAGCCCATGACCTGCAATAGATGAAAGCTACGCTCCACACTTCCAGTTCTCCCAGTAAACAGACCATGTGTAACCACACCAGTGCTTTGGTGGGACAACAGACCTGCTAGCATGTGCTTCCAGAGCTGCAGTGCAGTGGAGTGGGTGTCATGGAAACACGTGGTGGGGCCAGAGCTGGCTGCTCCCAGGGCCAGTGCCGATCAGGGTTTGATGTATTGCCTTCCTCAAAGGCCATCTCTGAGTCGGTGTTGTTTGTTTAGTGCTGTTAAGCTCACGGCTAGTGCTCCCATTCCCCAAGCCCCACCCCTGAAGCCCTCTCTTACCGCCTCCCTCCCCCTAATTGCTCGCCCCACTCCACACTCTTCACACATACAAACAAAACGACATCAGTTGGAACCTTACAGGGCCTCATTCAATAGGACATACAATAGAGACTTCCTTCACACAACATTTGCACTGAATTCTGTGGTCACAAAAATTGGGGGTCTGGACCAGACACCGTCAGAAACGATTTCTTCCTGGAGGTGTGAACTCTGCCAAAGTTTAAAAAAGTGCCTCTGCCTTTACCCAATCGCTAATGCCTAGTCGTCACGTATGCAATTAGCGTACCTACGCACTACAATTCAAATGTAGCACACAAGGTCAACGTCATGGCTAACGAACACACCCTCTGTTCGCTGATTGGATCGGTCTTGCTGGGGCCGACTAAACGATCCTCAAGAGATTCCTGTCCAGACCCTCTGCACAAAATGAAATGAAGTATGAGGGGCGGGTTTACCAGGCTACAAATCCCTGCAAATCTCTGAGGCTAAGCTGTGGACCTGGAGGGTAGAAATAAATTGGGGCTAATCTCAGGATTTTTGGAATGCAATACAATGCAACTGTTAAAACAGGTAGTGATGGTGTTGGTTGCCTAGCAATGGAAACAACATGGCCTAGCAATGGAAACAACTTCTGAATGATGGTTTCTAAACCAGTTGATGGTTTAACCAGCATAACTGTGTGACCCGAAGAAGTTATTTTGTAAATTCATTTTAAGCACACAGAAGAAAACAATGCATGGTATAACCTTTACTTTCACTTTACTTTTACTTTACACATACCAAACTGAGGCAAACCTTGATTTAATTGCCAAGTTTTGGCCTCACAGAGGAACGCAGTGGAATTTTTGTGGTAGGCCTTACTTGTGTGTAGACATCGTTCCAAGTGTGGTGTCTTTGATGAAACATTGTGTCAAGTTTCCGCTCCATTTCAGTAATTCACCCTGGTCCGTAGTCATCACAGGACTTGAATATTTATGCTCTGATTAACCGATCGACTCTTAATTGGCTTTCACCTGGGACATGTTTGACACAGAGCTAATTCAGTTTCACGGATGACCCCAGTGCTGAGGTAATGACAGTTTAAATTGTCCTGATTCCAGTTTTATTCATCAATTCCCACAAAGTGTTATACATGTAAGCACCAGCCAAAGGTCTCAGGGCTATTGTGTTAAATGCGATAATGAAAGGGGAAATGCAAGATGCTAGAGAAACCTCATGCTCCCTTTGGAGGCATGACGTCTGAAGGTGCATGTGTGGATTTATGGGAATGTCATGGAGGGACAATCGCCTCCCTCTCCTCCAGTATGGCACTGCTGCCATCCTTTAGTGCTTGGCATCTCTTGCCCTCCGCTTCTCTAATTGAATCAGTCCATCTAATGGGCCGCTGGAGGTGCTGTGGTGACACAGCAATCAGATTAGAGGCTGAGACAGGGGTGGGGGTGGGGGTGGAGGAGGAATCTAATACGGCTGAATCAAATAGGTTGGGCTCCACCCAGCTGTTATGTATCTCTCTCAGGCCCCCTTTAAGCCCCTAACAAACACACAATGATGGTCACCATATCCTTCAGATAACACCTGTGCAGCTTGAGACTCAGAAAGGAGTGATGATCTTTTGTCTTTTACTCCTTTGTGCAACTTTCTTTGCGTAGTTTATCCTCCTTTAGATCTCACCCTCTCTCCTCCCTTTTCCGCTACTCTCCTTTTTTGTCCTCTAACATCTAAAAACATTAAATGTTTTTAAAAACATACATAATTTTTTTTTTTTTTTTTTTAGATTACATTTTTGGAGTCAGAAATTGATATAGTATGTTGTGAGAAAAGGTATCGCAATACATTGTGATATGATATTTTTGCACACCCCTATCTCTCTCTTTGTCCCCTTCCATCCTCTCTTTCTTTTCCTTGATTTCAAGTAATGTTTGGTTGCACAAGGGCTGCAATCTAGACCAATCTAGATTTTAAAGATTTCAAGGCTTAAAAGGATGCATGGTTATTAGAGGTAATTCAATTTCCTTTGTGTCTGCCACTGTGCTTGCCAGGCAGACAAAATGAACGGGGCTCGATATGCAACAGAGTTTGTAAGAAGGAAAACAAGAGACACTTATTGTTTGTTGTGTTTTCTTTGTGCTCTTTCATCATAATAATGTGGACTGCACCTACTCTCTCTTCCTTGCTCCAAATGCCTCCTCTGGATTAGATAAAAACTTTGAATCCTCTCATATTGTGCCTGCTCTGCCTCCTTCCTTCTTATCCTAGGGGTTTCCCTCTCGCACATCTTATTTCCTGTAATGTTGTACTCTGGGAATACGCCCCTCTTCTCCTCTCCTCCTCGTTTTCTCCTTTCTCCTCATTTGCCTCATGCAGTGTTTTTCTCCATGGTAGCTAAACAGCTTTAGCAAAGCAGAGCCGCATCCCTGACTGCCATGCGCTACGTATCCAGAGCCCCTCTTAGCCTCCCAGAGCAGAGCAGCTGCTGGGGCCTAGGAGGGGGTGGACAGGATGGCAGCAGGGGAGAGCTATTTTGAGGAGAGATTCCTCCTCAGACAGTTTTAGTAAACAAGGTGGTGGACAAGGTGTCAATACAGGAGACAGGATGTTCATCAGGATGAAGCATTTTTTATTCATGGCTGAAGAATGAAAATAATAGGCCGTACAAAGAAAGTGGTGTGTTTCAAGAAACAAATATGAAAGTGTTGTTTGTTATGTTTTTACTTGTTGGTTGTTGCACCTTCTAACAAAATCTGCTCGTGAAGGGAATGAGCTGTGAAATGAGCCGTGAAAACTAATCTGTTTATTTGTGCTGAAATTCTGGATGTGATTACAATCTAAATTGTTGTTTAAAATATAAGTGCCTATGTTTCAGCCCCTTGTAGTTACTCATGTGGTCCTCAATATGACAACAAGTCAATTTTATATTCATTATAAGCTCAAAACCTTGACATGCAAATATGTCCCTTTGTAAGTTTAATGAGGCGCAGCTCTTAAATGGTAAACAGCCGCATTAGCATAAAGGAAACAAAAACAAAATACAATTTCATTTTTAAAATTACCTATTTGACAGGCTCTTAAAGATAAAATGTTATCAGAGGAAGCAATTCAAAATGTTAAACTTGCTTTCCAAATCAAAGTAAACATAAAAGATGATGAAGCTACAGTAGACCAGTGGATTCACTATGTGTAAAAACAAATGAGAAAATAGGCGCATTTTACTTGGGCTAGACGTTTGCATCCATTTGCATCCGTTTGCAGTCTGATGCTGAAAATGTTGCATTGTGGTTAGAAATTGTGTCCGACATGCCCGAAATGTGTGAGGCTGTCACAACAATGCGACCATGACACATGACCCGAAAACTCGCGGGAGCATGACGCTTACAGACAAATTGTACAGACCTTTGCAATTGCCTCCACACAACTGCAAGCGGCTAGCTAACGCCTCCTCGGTGACGCTACTTTGCCGTGGTTGGTTAAAAGTTCACCGACGTCTGTGCAGGTGCATTGTCCGGTGCTCCCCCACTCAACTTGTCATTCAAATATGTACGTTATTTTACTCCAATTTGAAGACAAATGTCTTCTCTCTATTTTTACCTTGTTCTGATTGTTTTGATGCGTTTATCTGACGCTGACAGCCTGGTCTTATATTTATTTAATTATTAACCTCATTTCTATTTCATTGTCCGTGTTATATACCTACTTATGGTCTTTGTTTTATGGTTTTGCTTTCTTAGTTTTCATGTGTGTGTTGTGGAGCACTTTGGGGCAACTCGTTTTGTTCCAATGTTAATCTAAACAATAAGAAAGACTCGAGTTGAATTGAACTCTCAGTGCACCCCACTACAACCATAGACTGTAGAGGACTACAACCCCCGCCCTCCCTCTCCACACATGACTTGTGTGTCATCTGCTACGGAGATCGAGGAGGCGCGAGCCCAGTCTCGTGTAAGATTTGTGTTTGACTTTATTTTCCGTATTTAATGCCCACCCCTGCTGTGACCAGCAATTCTCGTTGACGTATGCAGCCAGGTGCAGACGGGCGGACTGGAATCTAAAACGCGGCTAGTGTTTGCTTTGTTATGTTTGTGTTGTGCTCTTAATTCCATGAGTGAATCATCAGGATATTATTTGTGGGCGTTTGATGCAGTGAAAGTCAAGCAGGCTGTTTATCAAAGAGAGATTCTCCCCTACGTTCAAAGCCCCAGCTGGCACCAGAGACAGAAAGAGATCATCATGCCAACTCCACACTCAGGCAGCAGAGACTGCCAGGGTGACATCCTGTGTTCCTCGACACTTTCTCTCTCTCATTCTCTCTCTCTCATTCTCTCTCTCTCATTCACTCTCTCTCTCTCTCTCTCTCATTCTCTCTCTCTCACTCACTCACTCACTCACTCATATATACACACACACACACAGCCAACAACTTATCTACCTCTCCTCCATCGCTCTCTCTAACTCTTGCACACACACAGTCATTCTCCACCCATGTGAATTCAGTTTTCTCACTCTTTTCTTTCATTCCGACCTCCCTCTCTTTCATCCGACAGAGAGGGTTGCCCATCACAAGATGAAGTAGCACATGCAATCACAGCAGTGTGTGTGTTCGTGTGTGTCTCATTCTACAGCTCTCTTGGTAGGTCCTTCTGCCTTACCCATGATGCACTGCAGGATGACATATCAAACACTAAATTATCCAGAATGCACTGCAGGAGCACACATCACAGTGAAAGAGGTTCAGGGTTTCAAGCAAAATCCAAACCCAACACCACTCTGAAACAAAACCAGATTTATTGACCAAATTGAACAGACTTTACAGACAGAGACACAGACCGGCAGGAGCCTAAACAGACTACAAACTGTTAGACCAAAAAAAGAAAGTGAACTCTGCTAGAACCCTGCTGCAAACAAACATAAACTAGCAGGCAAGAAAAGCAAAAATTAAAAAAAGCAAATTAGTGGGGAACAGACTTACAAAAAAGCGGGTTTAGTGACTTACCTGGGTATGTTAACCCTGACTAAGCAGTAAACCTGGGTTTTCAGTTCCAAAATGGTCAGGCTAAGGTCCTAGTGACATTGAAGCCCAAATGTTCAGTGCTATTCATCGTGAGAGGGTGATCAGACAATGACATGGCATCTTACGTTTTCTTAACGATTATTTGTGAGAGCGCTCCTGGGAATCACATTTCAGCACAACATTTTAACGGGGTGTGTTATAGGCTGCTACAAATATGAAATGAAAAGTATTACAAATATTACTGTGTAGTATATGTGCAATTACAGGAGAATTTGATCTCCTAGAATACCCATGCCTTCCAACGCTCATTAGGCCTAGCCCATATCCTGATCTGGATGCTGGAGCACAAACCAGGTTTAATGTAGCCTGGTAAACCAGCCCCTCGTACTTCATTTCATTTTGTACAGAGGGTCTGGAACACAGACCATCAGAAATGATTTGTTGGAGGTGTGGACTCTGCTGACGTTTTAAAAAAGGTGCCTCTCCCTTTATCCCTTTGCCTGGTCGTCACGTATGCAATTAGCCTACCTACACACTACAATTCAAATGTAGCACACAAGGTCAACGTCACGGCTAACGAACACACCCTCTGTTTGCTGATTGGATCAGTCTTGCTGGGACTTGCTAAATGACCCTCAAGAGATTCCGGTCCAGACCCTCTGTACAAAATGAAATGAAGTACGAGGGGCGGGTTTACCAGGCTAGGTTTAATGTGACCTACAGTAGAACCCGTGGTAAAGAAGAAACGACATAGCATGATTCTCAAGAAGAGGTATCAGTATTTGTAGAGGGGTTCAGAAAGGGCCTGCAATATATTAATATACTATATACAATGTATATACGTAATATAATAATTGTTATGTGCCCTATTGCACAACTTTGCAATGTTGCACAATGAATTAACTCCTAACCGGAGCAATAAATTTACAAGGAGGAAGAGAGAGAGAGATGGTTAGAAAGTGCGTAATCAAATCTGTCAAAATCACTTCAGCTAAAAAATGCACTCTATACCATTTTTAGAGTTATTATTTATTCTTTAGCCATTGCCTACTTCTACTTCTGCAGATTGACCCAGAATGCATGTGCAAACATCTAAAATAATATGAATTCTTCATCAGCCTCATTTGACAAAATATAGGAGTACATATGGGAGATAAATACTATTTTATAGAATACTATTTTTTTAACAATATTTTACAAGATTTTTACTTGTACCAAGTTATTTTTTTGTGCACCGGCGTTACAACAATTAAAACTCATTTAGTGACAAGTATTCTGTATTTGAAAGCATCGTATTAGAAAAGCATGATATATGTATAGGCCCAATATTTACCGAATTATTTAATAAATTGTGTGCTTCACATATAGCCTTCATATGCGTTTAAGCGGTCTGCTTTCTGTGCTTAGCCAGATAGTGTGCATTGGCAAATGCATTCGTGTTGCTTTTTTGTAATTACACCTTTCTCTGTCCTCCTTTTAAGCCTCAAAAAAGTAAGAGGCTCAGCGTTAAGCTATTTTCTCACGATTTCAACCCTCGATAGATGATGTCTTCTTAAATTCGCCATGAATGTGCACAACTCTAGGTTAGCCAACCCAGAGTTGGTTGAGATTATTAATAACCAGTTTTTTGGAACTGCCTCTGCAGGTTTAGACATCAGGGGTTGAACTAACTTCAAGTTCAGATTTTAACTCTGTGTTTGTTCAACCTCTTTTCTGGAATTCCACTCAGGTAACTAGAAAATAATATATTGATTTTGCATAGCATGTTTGTTAGTGTAAATAGATGATTGTGTACTATGGAAGATGTTTAGAGATTGGAGAGAGCACAGACTCGTGCACATGTGTGTACCAGTAGGATAGCCGCATCTGCAGCACTGAGCACAAACGTGATTTAAACAACATGTATTGCTGTTGGCATGTGTGTGTGTGTATGTATGTGTGTGTACTTGTATATTTGTGTGTGTGTGTGCACATGTGTGACTGCAGAGCCGCTGCAGTGCATTGTACTTCTAACAGTGAAGGGGAAAGGCAGCTCATATGCTCATTAGCCTAAATAGTCAATCCTGGCCCTGGTGTGTGTGGAAGCTATGAGTGTGTGTATGTGTGTGAGTGTGTGTGTGCATTTATTTGTGTGTGTACCATTAGTTGTAAATAAGAAGTTCTGATGAATTAATACAGTGTGAATGTAGTGGGAGGTGGTGGAAATAGTTTTGAACTGAACATGTTGATAAAGCATAGATCTCAGAGTTTTTTAATGAAATGGGATGGAAATACAGTTTCTCTACATTCCCTGGAAATAGTTTCCTATACACGTCTTTAACAGGATCAGTGCTGTCGCTTATTCTAAAAATCAGACATTGGGAATATGATCACAAACTCCTGCTATGCTAGGATTTAATGTAGAAATCTCTAGAAATACCCAGAAAATTACTTTGCATTCTGAACAGTTTTATCTTCTACTAGTCTAAACAAAGGCCTTGGCAAATGTAAAAGCAAAAAGAAAAATTAATGCAATGTAGCCAAATGAAAAGCTGTGGTTAAAAATATAATAAATTACAAAACACTCTTGGGCGTTCTTGCTCTTAAGGTTTAATTTCTCTAAAACGCGGCAAGTGTGATGTGCCTATTTGTGGCTGTGTCAGAAAGTCGCGTGTGATTTGCGGCCGTGGTTTTGTTCATTAGTGGGTTTTACCTTGTTTGTGAAAGGCAGTGTGGGAGCCGTAGACTGAGCTGCCCCGGTATTTACAATCTCTGCGCTCGCCGACTCATTAAAGCCCATCTCCTGAAATGGCTGCCAGTCACACGTCCCAGCACCTGTGTAATATTTCCTTGATTCATGGTGTCTGAAGCATTTTATAAAGGGAAACTCTGAGTGCAAATGTTTTAAAATAATATATTCCCTGTCTCACCTCTCGGTCCTTTACAGCAGAAATAAATAGACCAGCAAATGAGCAGGAAATAGAATCCGTGTTTGGGGGTACAGTTCAGAGTAAAGACAACCTGAAGGAACCTGATGATAAACTTGGCTGCTTCGTGGTGTTGAATATAGTGTTATCACTGCATAGCAACAGGCATCAGGTGGCTTGTATTTTTTTATTGGCATCAGTTTTAGATTTATATTTTGCTTCGCTAGTGTTAGACTCATTAACACAAATAGCTTCTCACATGGAGTCCCTTCTCTTGCCAGATGGATACTACGCCACACAGACACCAAGATCACCATTTTTAAAGGTGACAGGAATAATGCCTCCCCGCTTTTGTCTCCCTGCATTGCACTCTCTTAGCCAAATCTGCCCTCACTAAATCAGTGCCCACTGATCCGTGTCGGTTGTTCCTTGTTACACCCCGGTGCTGGTGAGCTGCTTGTCCAGTGCACCACGCACATAGACCGTGTTAACCTTGTTTGCTCCGTACAGTCATCTATCATGTTTTTTACACCCTGACCATGTGGGAGGAACCGCTCTTGCAAGGATGGGTGAAATCTATTGTGGATTCCTGTCAGACACGCATCATAGCTTGACTTGGGTGACTGGAAAACTACTGATGTCATCCAAGACCAGAGCCAAATCAGGGCCATATTGGTTCCTGAATTGGTCAATGAAAAGTGCAAACAGTGCAGATTGGATGCACAAAGGTTGACTTTAAATATTCCGTTTACTGTGCACCAGCAGGTAAAGCTTAAAGTATCTCATTAAGAGAGAAACAGATCCTACTGAGTTATGTTTTGAGTTATGTAGAGCAGACATATTGGGCAAATTTCTGTAAAATAAAATAGAACTCCCCCATAACATACCACCCAAACCTATACATCATCAATAACCACACACACTGCTCAGACCCCTCCTTCTAGAGTAGCCCACTGCACATCACTCACTCCCACGCTTCCATGAGTATGCACCATCAGGATCAGGAAATGAGTGTTGCATTATTTAACCTCCCTTGGAGTTGAATGCATGACTTAGTTACATGGCCACGGCATGTCTGACACACTCTTCTGGGTGTGTGGTGGCAGTTTCTGCCCCATGGCAAAGTGAAAGGCCTTGCCACAGTCACAGTCAGCCAATGAAAGAGCATCTCATTGCAAATGCTTTTTGTATTTTACGAGTTGGTTTGCCTCACAGCCAGGGACCACCAGTGTCTGACCAGCTCAGCACTTCTGATACGACTACAGGATAAAACACTCACTTTTTCATTCTTCAACACGGGGTTGTGTTCTGGCCCTCAATCAGAGCAGCACTTGATACTATTCATATAACCCCACAGTTGAACTAGAGAAGTTAAAGGTTCCAAAGTGTTTTGTAAACATGTAACATTTATTAATAATACTCAGTTAATACAGAGTTTTACATGTCCTCAGTACGCTGGTGTTTCTCAGAGACACAACACAGTGTCCGCCAGCATTATTGCTGGCACCACTAACATACATTTTTACATTTTTCACACTACCCTGAAGCTAAACTAGGAGTACAGTGGTTATATTTTTAAAAGTATGTCTGCAAAAGTTTCTTTGAAGAAACGTAAGGCTGTTTTGCTATGCTTGTAACCTTGGCTTTGCAACATATGACTGTTTTTAAATGCAAAAGTGGTTACAAAAACTACCCCTAGAATGAATGACTATGTGACTTATAACACTGTGCTCCAGCTTTTTTACAGCGTGCAATAAACGAGACAAGCAAAATGTCACCAAGAATGCTTCCGCTGTGTGTTCCAGCCAACATCTTCCCCCATCATTACAAAGAAATGCCAGAGTGGTTGAGAAATTATCCCTTGTTCTCTGTTGGATGTTTGTCAAAGCCCATCTTTTCATTTAAGTAAGTGAAATTGTGTGCTATAAAAAGAGCCTTGACATTCTATTTCAAATTGTTCATTACCAACAAAGCACTTGCAGCAACTTAAATATGACTTCTGTGATTCATTCCATACTTTGAGCAGACCTCAAGGTTGCCTGATTAACTCAGAATGCCCCTCTCTGCCTTCGGCAGTTTTAAAGGTAAAGACCTGAGAAAGCTCACTCTGGTACCTATGAGAGCGTAGACAGACAGGATGTTGGCTCATCACCCTGCAAGCTAACCAGCCTTACAGAGACATTTTTTTAGGTAATGGCTCTCGTTTCATCATAAAACATTAATGTTTACCATCAAATGGCTGTGGGGATATCATCAAAACTTTATTCTCACTTTAAGTGCGGTAGATTGCTTCCTTTCCTCTTTTGCTTTATTACAGTTTATTTTGTCTGCTTCCCATCTGCTGTCTGGGCTGAAAGTATTGCTTTATAGACAGTAGAGGAATAAATGTTGAAATGAAGGGAAAAGATTAATAAGTAAGGTTGCAAAGTCATTCTTCAATAAGGAGGTTGCAAAGTCATTCTTCATAAGCTTTAAAATGATGCAATCATTTCACAATGCCATGTGCAATGCATAAGGGGTAACACACAGCCATCTGGTTTATATTGGAGATGAACTCAGGCAGAGTGCTCCGGACCCCGACACCAAATGGAGGTAGCATCGCTTATTTCACACCTCTACTGGCATACTAAACACTAGAGTTGTTCTTAGGGTGCTGGGGGCTCAGCTACAGGGGTTAGACAGCAGAACAACAGAACAAACAGAACAAACACTTTTACTGTACTGATACTATAATAGTATGTGGTGTAGCATTTTAGTATGTGGTGTAGCATGTAGCATGGCTGGGGCAGTGTGGCTTGCCTCAGTGTGGGAGAGGTTTAGACCATACCTGTTTCTGCAGACCCCTAAAGTCTGTTTGCATTGGTAAGCAAATCTCTACAGATCCTGAACGAAAATAGAAGTATTACTTGCTGCTCACACAGTAGATGTTAATGCGCCTTTAGAAACAAGACCATAGCCAGGGAGGCCTATGCAGAGCTGGTCTAACTATGTGTTCTTATTCTGTCCATCACCATTACTACATTTGAACAGCGGTTTTATAATAATGATTTTGTGTTGCCAGCCCAGCTAGGTAATGGAGATGGATTAGGTATGACGTCTATGAATGGCAACAATTGATTAGATTTGTGATGTCTCATGATGCTATTTAACCTTAATGAGTGACTTTCCAGTGATCTGGATGGAAGCGAATGGCAGAATTGAGCATTTAGCTCAAAATGTCACCAAGTGGTCCTCTGACACTGAACAAAATACCAAGAGCCTGTGTATTGACTGTAGCCAGAGAAATTAGTTGTTTGACTTTGCTTTGAAAAGAAAGAAGTAGCTGTGATCTTCAACATGGTGGAAGTAAACGTTGCCTAATGTTTATAAAGCACTCATGCAAATGCCTTGGAAACTTTTTTTCAAGTTTATTTATCTGTATTTTTATATCACCACAGGTGGTTTGTTGAGAAACACAAAAGCCTCAAGGCATTTAAACGGATAATCAAAAGGCACAGCTGTGGAGTGAACCGAACTGGTATCTGCGTATGTACACACTCCCACATGATGCACTAACGCATCGTTTGAAGCTCCACATCAAATGGACACCCCGTTCTGCTCTCCACATGCACATTCTATTCCCACACACTCCGACTCCAACTCAGCATTTCCTCAGATCCATGGTGTGTGTGTGTGTGTGTGTGTGTGTGTGTGTGTGTGTGTGTGTGTGTGTGTGTGTGTGTGTGTGTGTGTGTGTGTGTGTGTGTGTGTGTGTGTGTGCGTGTGTGTGTGCGTGTGTGCTTGTGTGTGTGTGTGTGTGTAGTCCCAAGTGCGAGAAGGCCAAGAAAGGAAAAGGAAAGCAGAGAAGCAGAGCTGCACATCCTCCCATGTCTGTGGAGGAGGCCAGGTGATCAATGCGGCATCTCCCACTCTACTCACATACTGCAGCTTACACATGTGGCCAGCATGCACACATACACACACATGCTCCAACTGACACAGGTGGCCAGCATCCACACATACACACACATACTGCAGCTTACACATGTGGTTCTGTAGAGCACCCAGCATCCACACATATACACACATGGTAGGACACACATAGCATTAGTACACACCTGAACACGGAATCCATACACACTAGGGCTTAGATATGTACACTGGGGTTTGGGCATACACACGCCAGGGAAGGCACACACACACACTCTTGGGCCTGTACACAAGGATACACACACACACACACACACACACACACACACACACACACACACACACACACACACACACACACACACACACACACACACTCTAGAGAAAGAACACACACCAGGCCAGGACTTCCATCAGGCCAATGTGATGTTTGAGGGATGTATTTTATCATAATGATTTCTCTCCTAAGGTGTAGCATTGATTGTTGCAATTTGTTAAAGTGAGCAATAGACAGAAGGTTCCAGGGAGAATTTCTTTTGTGTTTTGATGGATTGCCACTTTTTATGTGGAAAAAAATGTGGCTGAAAAATACAACCATACCACATTTTTCCTGTCAGATTTGAATTATTTAAAATGGTTTATGTTGAACACCTTTAAAACCCTTTTATTGGTGTGCTGGTATAACCTGGTAAACCCGCCCCTCGTACTTCATTTCATTTTATACAGATGGTCAGGACCGGAATCTCTTGACGGTCATGTAGTTGGCCCCAGCATAACCGATCCAATCAGCGAACAGAGGGTGTGTTTGTTAGCATAGGCGGTTTTTGCATTGGGCAAACATGGGCATTTGCCCGAGGCCTCGTCCAATCAGGGGCCTCGTCGTCACTGCTAGGATAGTAATAAAAGCAATATTAATATTATGCATCATTCGGGTTGAGAGCAGGCATATTATATTATATTCTCAATGCGTGTACTCTCACACACGACTGTCCGACTTCGCTCTGGCTCTGGCTCTGGCGTCTGCGTTGTCATTGCAGAAGGTGTTCTGTCCCAGCTTGAGGGGCATGATCAGAAGCGCAATGAGTCACTTTAAACATGTAATGTATGTTGATTTTAGCAATGTGCGTTCTAGTTTAGATGGGTCGGATGCAGCGACAGTTGCCCTATTTAAAAAGCATAACGTGAAAAGCGTTTGTTGGGCTGAACTAGCGATGTATACAAAAAACATCCTGTCAGAAGGTAGAAACAGTTGCATTACACATAGCCTACACTGCAGATGATTTTTACCCCTAAGTTCACAACAACCTGTTTGTAAAAGTTTGACGCTGTTGTGAGATGTCACGTCGTTAAATTGACCCATTTAAGCGATACGGAGCAGAACGTGAAAAAATAGAAGGAGCTGCAAATAAACTTGAGACAACTGCGCAATTATTCGCGTAAAACATGTCATATGTTGATTTTAGCAATGCGTGTTGTTACTGAGGGGAGCTGAAGGCAGCGACAGTTGCTCTTTAATTAATTAAGAATAATGAAAGCCTACAAGAAGTATTTGTATAGCCTACTAGCCATACAGACAGTTTAATGGCAAAGGATAGAGACAATTGCACAACAGCCAGCCTACAGTACAAGCTAATCAAATCACAATTTATTCGACAGCAACCAGTTTGTAAAAGTTTGAAGTTGTTGTTATAATGTGCAGCGCAAGGTGAATGGGCGACGACGTCATCGTTTTCAAAAGGATGCGTTTTGCCTGTCCACACGAGAACAAAACGGCGGCGTTGTCAGACTTTCTCACTTTGGAACCCGTTCTCAAAAAGTATAGTTTTCGGTTACCCAAAACGCCGGCTGGGTAGGGCCTCAAAACTGTTCTTTGCCCAGGGCCTCAGAATCCCTAAAACCGCCCCTGTTTGTTAGCCATGATGTTGACGTTGTGTGCTACATTTGAACTGTAGTGCATAGGTAGGCTAATTGTATATGTGATGACCAGGCGTTAGTGATTGGGTAAAGACAGAGACACTTGTTTTAAACTTCAGCAGAGTCCACTCCTCCAGGAAGAAATAGTTTCTGACGGTGTCTGGTCCAGACCCTCTGTACAAAATGAAATGAAGTATGAGGGGCTGGTTTACCAGGCTGGTGCTGGTACACATTTAAAAAAGGAAATTGGTGTGTATACTTTTTGCTTCTTTAGTGACTGTTCCATACATGTCATCTTTTCCCTGTAAGTTGCATGTGACTTAGCAGCCATTTTGTGTCTGTTTCTTTCATACACTCTATGTTCTTGTGTTTTGTCATTACATCCACACAGACAAAGGCATCATTAGAAGACTTACATGTACAATAGGAGGCTATTTTGTTTTTTTTTACTAATGAAGTGAACACTTATGGTTAAAACACATTTTGTGAAGAAAAACAACCTTTTTTTAAGGTTTTCTGAAACAATTTTGAGTGACATTTCACTGGAAATACAGCTGTTACTTTGATATTTTAAATACTTTCTGCCAAAGTCAAAAACCTAGCTTTTAAAAGCAGCTTATTGCTTTTGTGAGTTCAAACCCCAGGAGTGCCATTACTCCCTGACCGTGAGGTTGATTACCCGGAGTCCGTTTGGGGAAAGGTCAGTCTGTTGTGTCTGGAGCCTGGTCCAGCTCCCTCATGCCAAGGCTTTTCCTGGCAGCCTGAGAGTGTGCTCGCTGTCATCTTTAACAGCCTGCATTTAACTCTAAATATGGGGCTGGAATGCAACAGCTGAGCCTGGTGCATTGTGGGATTAAGCTGCCAAGCAGCGATTGAGATCTTTTAGTAGTAATTTCTATATAGCAAGCAAGCTAGTACTACCATGGTACTATCTTGCCTGACCTTTAACCCAAATGTTTTGTCTTTGTCCATTTTTGCAAGACTTTTTGGTTTCTTCCTGTGATGGAGTGACCATCACTAAGGTTGTGGGTGTGCTCTGACTGCCATCCCAACGAGCCTGGCTCTTTGGCGTTGCAGTCAGAGCCCCTGTTTGGTACCCCGGAGACCCGGGTTCGAAGCCGGGTGGGGTGACTTCTCCTCCCCTTCGCTACACTTCCTCTGTTTTCAACCTCCCGATGGGAGGGCATAGTGCGGTTCACTTCCACACTGCAAAATTTAGGTGGAAGTAGCAAGCCACCCAGGTACCCAAGGTCACCTACTAAAAGCCTAGTTATGTATTCAGATCTACTATGTCGTGGCTTCTTCATTTTTGCCTACTACATAGCAGGTTAGTAGACGTATTTGGATGGCCAGTAAGATTATAAACACATTTCTCAGCAGCTAGCAGGAGATAGCAAGGCAAGCACAGGAGTTTGGAAAAGGAAATTAACAGGAAAGAAAATGAACAAAACCTCTGTACAGTTGGCCAGTCAGAATTGGAACATTTATGGATGTCATTATTAACAACCTGTGCTTTCCTTGCTACTTCCTGAAAAAAATGTGGCTGCTGTCACAGTGCAGACATTAACATACAGGACAAATACACTTAAGACAGAGTAAAGACTTGGCTGGATAACAGTATGCTGTAGACTAGACCAAATTTTCACTGTAAGCAAGACAGAAGCCTAGTGCAACCATTTGCAGTCTATTGCAACACTTTTATAACATGACGTAATGATAACAGAAGACATTTTGAATTGAATATACACTTCACTCACATCCCAAAAATAGAACCAAAGCATAAAAACATGTACACTATGCTGCTGGTATTACTTGCTCCATTGACCCTATCTAAAAACAACAGATGGTCATCTTACAGACATTAACAAAATGCCCCTTTTGCCGTGTAAATGGGCCCTAAAAATAAAAGCAAATTATAGACAGTTTTACAATAACAGTGAAGTGTGCAAGAAGAAAAAACTTCTATTCGTTACGTTCACAGAGTTCAAGATTGGAGATGTGTGCTTTTTTATTTCATACATGGAAAAAAAACCCTGCTGGCCAGGGATGTTAATTATTTACGAGTAATGATTCAACAACATGCAAATGTAGTTACATTTTCATGAATCTGAAGACTGGAAAGTTTTAAGTTTTAAATAATTTTTAAGTGTCTGGTTGTGAGGACTTTAATACAAAGTAATTGAAGGGTGAAACAGGCTAGGCTGGGCCTTTGCCTCTTCAGATATAAACTGTGATTACAGCAGGATGGCGTCCTGTGTTGGAATGACAGTCCGTCCCATCATTATCCACTCAGATAAAATGTGTAATCAGAGGGAAGTAATTATACACTTCAATTAAAACAATCACCAACACAGCAGTGACGGTGGAGTAGTTGTAACTAACCAGAACTCTAAAGGAACTGCCTAAAGCAGTAAAGAACTACGGCGAGGCAATAAAAGTGCAATAGGCAGAGGACCAGTTTGAGTTACTGTCATGCACTTACATTCTGCCCTTCGTACAGAAGATTAGATGTTTTTTTCTTGAATCATAGAAAACACATACTCATGCTATAAATTCCAATATCAGATGGCACTACAAGTTATTGGACATAATCTGTGAAATATTTGACACATATACACTATTTTATTTAAAATAACTTACATCACAGTGTGAGGGCTTGACTATCTTAGCTTTATTGACTCACAATAGCCTTAACATGGAGGAAGGCATTTGCAAATAATTAAGGCTAAAAAAACCTGATATGTTTTCTGTTTCATCGCTGTAATGACAAACACAAGCTGATTTATCCGAAGGTGACCGACCTGTAGTCCCAGGTGCCAGGTTCACTTCTGGCTGTGTTCACTGACTGTGCAACACTGAAGGTTATTTCAGCTAATTCTGATGTTTGACTGTAGTCGGTAGCAGTCGGGGGCTGTGTCAGCCCATGCCACGCTTCCGGATGATTCCAAAACCAATCCGTGAAATGAGAGCTGGCTTGGGCACAGTGAACGGCTAACCAGCGACACGTCGCTACAAATGCTTCGAGCCACTGAACCAGAGATGCAGCTAATGCCCCTGGCGGTCACGTCACCAGGCACACACCGCTCTCATGAATATCCTGTTATGGCGGTGTGGTTATTGCATGACAACAGAACCCAACACTTCACCATGTAGTCAGCTCCACATTTTCCCACTATTGCAGAGAGCAGCTTTTTAATGGCCTTTACCTGTAGTCAACAAAGACTGGCGGGTTGGGAGGGTTACCAAAAATCTACCATAGATGCTGATGCTGGCAGCAAAACTATTAAAAAATGGAAACAATGGATACTATTTTTTTATTGATATTGATGAAACCTGACAATCAAAACACTGAGTAATAAAATGTGTTTTAAAAATGCTGTTTTTTAGAGTGAGGAGTGCCAACAATGACTATTACTTCATGATTAACAGGAGACTCCTGATGTAGGTTGTACTGACTCAGAACTCTTAAAATGAACCACAATAAAAATGCCTGTGGTGGCCAAGATAGTGTACATTGCAATTCATTCTCAAATGCATAAGAGTAATTCAGTGTAATGTTTCTCATGATGTTAAGAAAATATAGTCTTTCTTCAGCAGTTGTGATTGGTTCATGAAATATGGAGGTGGTGATGTAGTGAAGAGCACTAAAGTGCTAATAGCGTATCATATCAGTTCAGTTTGATAGAGTGGTATAATTTTACTGAGGTTTGGACTGTGCAGAATCCAGTCTGCATTCTTAATCTACAGCTCATTATGTGTGTGTGTGTGTGTGTTTGCGTGCGTGCGTGTGTGTGTGTGTGTCTGTATGCGTGGACTTATTAGAGCTGTTATCATGTGTTCCCCTCTGTGTGATGAAATCCGTTCTCAAAGATACCCTCGTATTCCAAATATGCTGATCCCATGAGAAGAAACAGAGAAAGAGAGAGAGAAGGAGAGAGAGAGAGAGAGAGACAGAGAGAGAGAGAGAGAGAGAAAAAGAAAAAGAGAGATAGTGATACTGTATAAGGCAAACGTACCTCCACTGCATTTCTCTCCCATTCGGATGGAATGAAAAAAACAAAAGATATTTGGCGGCTAGCTGTCCTTCAGCAAGCCTCTCATTTTCATTTTAACTCAGTTCTGGAGGAGAGAGGAGATTGTTTTCCCCTCTGCCTCTATGATACCAATACTAAAGTCTAAATTGATCTTCTTTGGCCACTCACATAAGGCAGGGCTTCGCTCCAATAAGAAACCTATGGCAAGAAAAGCTGGCAGTAGCATTAGTTTGCCTCAAGGAAGGAGTTTATTCATATACTGAATTGAACATAGAACCCACATAAGTGAATTTCTGGAAAGTGTTGTGGAGCCAACTTCCTATGTGGAGTGAAATCAAAACTGTCTTTGGAAATGCTCATGTTTTAGATACCACTGGGATTACTCAACCACATTCTTGGGATATGCACACGTGAGTATGGAGTAAGTTTTGTGTGCAAGCAGTTTGGTAGCAGATATAATGGTTCTTATATGTACTGTAGTGTGATATTTCACAAGGTTATTTGGGAGGACTGTTACCTGGCTGGTTGAAGTTAGAGGTATTACACTATAAAAGAGATTTCTGCTCCAGAGCTCTTGAGGACTAAAGCCCTGCTGTCCTCATGAGCAAAGTCATGACCTGACCCTGAAGTACCTCATGATGGATACTCAAGATTGTACCAGTGTGTGATAAGCTCATTTGGTGATCGTATCATCCTGCATTAATGTAATTGTTAAAAGTCAATTTGTGGCTATAAAGATTCTGTTGCACTAGGTACACCTATATCCATCAAACCATCTATTTGTCTGTCTGTCTGCCTGTCCGACAGTCAGTCTGTCAGCACCATGCTCCTGCACTCCACATCATAAGACTGACAAGCCACCACCAACATAGCATTTCAAAGTGTTTCAAAAGAAGACTCTGAAGACTGGGCATCATTTTTGTCAGAGATACAGGCTTTTGTCATAGAGGTTTCTTACAAGTTACGGAGTCACTGGTTGTGTCTTACACAGATTTAAAGACACACAGGAATTTGCATCTCCTTTTTTACTTCTGGGCCTGAGGCTTCTCTGTCAGAGGTCCTGGTTGTGTTCTATTCCATTCCATGTCTCATTTCTAGAGCTGCTCTTTGTGGCACACGGCTCATTTTAGAACTTAGAGCTCCATTTTGTTGCGGTCAAAGTTGTTTTTGTATGGTTTAGAACTAGATCTGGCACAAATCCAGGTTGTTGCAGAGGTGGTTCCAGAAGCACCTGCCTCTTCAGTACATGTGGGATGTATTAGGATGTAGGCTATCTTTAGTCACAGCTCTACAGGAGGTTAGGGTATTGAACTGGGTTTTGGGCAGGTGTAATGGTGGTAAGTTGAGTTTAGATGCAGGTTTGTGAGATGTACTGTACAGCTTGTGTTCTTCACATAAGATACAGTCCCCCAAAGGTACAAGGGTTTTTGTGCTTGGGCGCTCCACTGTTTGCTAGGTTTTGTACCATGTTGTACCAGGCAGCTCCGGTCGAGAGACTGCAAGCTGCATTCTGCGTGCATATTGCCCTGTCATCCATGCACCTCCTGCTTGTGTTGAGATGCTTACCCTGAGGATCTTCCTACCTTTGTATACACACCACACACACACACACAAACACAAACACAAGCAACTGTCTCATACACAACAGCACACACACACACACACACACACACACACACACACACACACACACACACACACACACACACCTCTGTTCTTTCTGCCAGACTAAGGCACTAAAGCATGTCCCTAGGTGAGGAAACAGGCCCAGACTCTCACACGAGTTCTGCAGAGCCCATCAATCTCACCCTATCCTGGCCTTCAACCTCACACAGCCCAGCTGTTTGCACTGGGACCCGCTTGATTACTTCCTGCCAGCTCCCAGCCCAATTAAAATGCAATGCTGTCTGCAGTCAGACATATTGAACAACTCATCTTTCAACTCAATCTCTCATTCCCTCTTTTTTACCACTCACTTGCTCTCTTTTTCTGTCTTCCCCGTACCATATATGAATCTCCCTTGCACCTGAAAGTCCCTCTCAGTCAGACATTGTGTCCCTCTCAGTCAGACCCCTCATCTTTCAGCTCTTTTTCCTCTCCCTGTCTTTTTCTGTCTCTGTCTGTCTCTATCTCTATCGCTCTCTCTCTCTCTCTCTGTCTCTCTCTCTCTCTCTCTCTCTCTCTCTCTCTCTCTCTCTCTCTCTCTCTCTTTCATTGATTTAATGTATTTAGTTTGCTCTGTAGCCAGCTTCATTTGAAACATCCCTATAGGCATCACAACTGAAAAAACAAGAAGGGCAATAGGGTTGGGCAAGGAGTGGGGGGAGTCTTGCTAGTGTACTGAATATGGAGAGTTATGCCTTTTGTTTCACTTCAAATTGGTACGAAGTGAAGAGAGTTTGAATAGCAGCGATCAACAGACCGGGTAAAATAAACCTATGCTTCTTACAGTGTGTTCTCAGTGCATTAGAAGTGAGCATTATTCTGTCAGCCAACCTGAAATGGGGTGAGTGAACAGATTGATAAGCAGGCTAACAATAAGAGATGTACCTGGTATATTTCCAGCAGAACGGACTGATTTAAATATGTCTATGGCTAAAGGATGGTGTGTTTGACATTTACACAGAGTAATGTGAGCAGAGGGGGACTTTAGCTCAGGACTCCAGGTTTGGCTGCCACACGGTTTAGCTCCCTTAGAAACTGTCAGAGCTGATATTCACTTCATTTGTCACATCACAGCAGCACTGCACATCTGTGGAGCTATGTTTGCCAGATATTGTGCTGCCTGCTCAACTCACTTGCTCTTATGAGCATGAGGCATATTGAGAGCCATGGCCCCTTTTAATGCTGTTGCCATATTTAATGTCTTCAAGTTGATTGGAGATCCAAGAGGAAGGAAAGTAAACAGACATAGCGTGGCCATTCCATGGCCTCTCTTAGCCATGGAGCCAACCTAATAAAGCACGTAAATGTCATATAACAAATGTCAAATGCTTTCATATGCATTCACATATACTACCCAAATACATACATACATATCACAAATATATAACAAATACGCTTAAACACATACATACACACGCATGCGAGCGTACATACACATACACAGAGCTTACTTGGAACTGAAGTAATTTGAAAAATTATTTTAGAATACTGTGATAAGGAAAAAAAATTGTTTCTGATATCCTACCCCAGCAATTACTTAGTTCTGCCTAACTACCAGTTGTCTGTTGTATATTTTAGCACAGTCCGGCAACTAAAGGTCCATTCTGAAGTTTAATCATATTCCTCTGTGAAAAGTCTGGATAATGGTAACCATAATAACAACAGAAATTGGCAGAGAAACTGGCTATTCTGCTGATGTGAGTGGCCTCAGGGGTTTCCTCTCTCAGACAGGGTAAGAATTTATCAACCTGCCAATCAAATCTTGAAATGCATGAGGCATTCTGTCACTTGAATTCAGTCATGAAGGAACAAATTGGCATTTTGATGTATAAAGCTTCATTAAAGGCAGGGATTCTATTAATTTTTGATGCATCTGATATGTACAACCAGTTTTTAACGAGGACAGGTATTACTGGGTGAGGCATTTAAAAACCCTGATGGACATGTGGATTAAAGAACAGGAGATTTATGAAACATTTATTTCAGAGTAAAAGCAACAGTGGAGGCATTTTTATCCTGATGATGGCCGAATAACAAACCAACGGGTAATTTCCTCTGGAAGGAAGACTACCGACTCATTGTTTATTTACAACATATTTTGCCTCAAGTGTGAAATTGTATCCTTGGACTCTATTATTATTCTGAAACCTGTTATTCTGAAATAATACTCAACCTTAGGTCTGTTATTATACGACTGGGGTGTGTGCCTTGTTCTTGGCACAATTTGGCCCTTTTCATTTGTGTATTGTTGTGATGTGGAATGGACATCAGGGTCCATTTCACAGCGGAGACTGTGGTCTCGTAATGAAAGCCCTGGGTTAATAGTAGCCCCCATATTGTGAGATGTGTGGCACTGTTGTTCTGGGGTAGCCTGGGCGTGCCCATACTGCCTGTGATGCTACATTTACATTTCACGAGCAAGTCAGTCTGGCCAAGCTGCCTATCTAAACCATTTCTGCTCAGTCCTCAGATAGGGGGCCAATGAAAATCGAGCATTTCAAAAGGCAATGACGCGGTAGTTTGGCGACCGGAAATCTATCTCAGTCACTGTCTACATGGCGAACGTGGAGCAACCGTAAGATTGCAATGCATCTGTAGCTGCTGTTTAGGACGCATTCAAAAGGAAGTTCTATCTGAAAATAGAGCAAAGGGCAGCCCTTGAAGCATTTGTTGCGGGAAGGGGCGTTTTTGCAATGCTACCGACCGGCTTCGGTAAAAGTTTGATTTATCTGTTAGCCCCGCTGGTAGCCAAGTCCATGCTTTGCGCGGACGCTGTTGTTGTGGTCATGTCGCCTTTGATCGCCCTGATTCGTTTTTCAAATATCAATATTGAATGACCAACACCAGCCACTCTCATGTTCACCTCACAAGTCCGACAAAAATCATTTAACGCCATTGCTATATGACTACAGACTACTACTACTTTTTGTTTGGATCAAGCAGTTTCTTTCGCTACGTATACATCAGAGGACAGAGGGGTGTGATTGGTTGAAGCTTCGTCCAGTAGCAAACAGAGGCATTTGAAAGAGGTGGCTTAAGCCCGCCTTCTGAGAAATGGATTTACAACACAGCTTGGCCAGACCAATGCTCTCAGAGCATTGACAAGTTGCGATAGCCAGGCTAGTTCTGGGGTCCATTGACTGTTCAAACGTCCACAGCAAAAAGCACCGCAGGTCTTCTTTATGACATCCAGACTGGTATCTAACTTTCCTGGTATATCGTCACAATAATCAAACAATCTTTTGATCGTCTCTGACTGACAAGCAGACCTGTTTCTTCCAGACTGAGCCAGCTCATTGTTGTGTTTTTGCCTTTAAAGTGCTTGCCGCTTGCAATGTAATCAGCATTGAAAAATACCCATGTGTTCTGAAGCCAGTTGTTTTCTCTTCACTTTAAGGTCAGTTTGGAATGATTGAGAGTGAGAGCTGTTTTTCCTTTGCAACAACAAGTGACAATTATTAAAGTCAGTACCAGGATACCATAAGAATAAGGAAATCAGTAGCTTTGTCTGCTGTTAAAACTGAGGCTTTTTTTCTCTTTTCCACAAAGAATGTTTTGCTGAATTCTGTCCAACTAATAGGTCCTGTCCAAATTACATATTAAGTTGTAGGCAGGGTGCCTTCAAGCACAGGTTAAACTGGATAGTCCAAGGAAATGATTTAAAACACCATGGCAGACGGTTGTGTACATCTACATCATCATCATCGTAATCACCGTCATCATTGTCATTGTTGTCATCATCATGCTCTAGGAATACTGACATTTGTGTTTATTTCTTTGATAACATCAGACAGCTAGTTTCTTTCTTGTGTTTTTTTCTCACCTGCTTTAATGGTCATTATTATGTATTCACCAAATGTATATTGTAAATGGTTTTGAGAGTTGCCTAGCAACCAGCATCATCTATTAGTGTAATACAAAAAATATACTGTTACCCAATTACCTGGGAGTGTTTCCTCTCGTTAGCTATATAGGAAATACAAATGATAAGAAAAAAACACCTAGTGATTTTAAGAAGGCATACATCTCCTGGAATCATTGCAGTGAGTTATATATTGAACAAAAATAAATGCTAACTGCAAGAACTTGCCAATCTGTTCCAGAAGCGGTCTATTATATCACTATCATACGACACATTACCACCATGTTATAAATGCATATACACTTCGTTCATGTTTGTGAAAGCAGTTGGACTGAAATTCCATTTGTCCAGCTCTACCATGTGTCTGTGCTGTTCAGTGTTTTTCTTCCTCCTTCTGCTGTCATTAGTGTCCGTCTGGCCTTCCTTATGCGATTGTGTGTGTCTGTTTGAGTGTGTGTTTGTGTCTGTCTGCCTGGGTTTAATTGCGTGCGTGCGTGCGTGCGTGCGTGCGTGCGTGCGTGCGTGCGTGCGTGCGTGCGTGCGTGTGTGTGTGAGTGTGTGTTTGTGTCTGTCTGCCTGGGTTTAATTGTGTTTGTGTGTGTGTGTGTGTGTGTGTGTGTGTGTGTGTGTGTGTGTGTATATGTCTGTGTGAGTGTGTATTTGTGTCTGTCTGCCTGGGTTTAATTGTGTGTGTGTGTGTGTGTGTGTGTGTGTGTGTGTGTGTGTGTGTGTGTGTGTGTGTGTGTGTGTGTGTGTGTGTGTGTGTGAGAGAGAGTGAAGGGGAGATTAAAGGCCTTGTGTCTGTGTGTCATCCACATTGTTGTCACTCAATGTTGCCAGTCTGAGACCACATCAGGGTGTGTGAGGTGAGGCCAGGGGCTCCACTGGGACTGAAGTGGAAGTGGGACAACACTGCTGACTCCTCAAGAGAGTCTGATAGAGACACATCTGATTTCTTAGAGAGAGACAGACAGGCAGACAATAAGGTGGATGGGAAATTAGGTCATGTGTGTTGGGCTGTAATACAATGTGTCTCTGGTCAGAAAGGGCATGCACAGGATATTCTATACTGAAGAGGAACATCACAGTAAAACTCTGGAAGCTAAAAGAAACAGGCTGTTAGCAATTACATTTTCACTGAAAGATTTGAGTCAGGTTGATAAAACCCTTTCGTCCAGAGGGCAGCTGTGGCATAACCCCACATTGCTTCAGGGACTGTACATATACTGTATCTAAAGGAGAAGGGACACTCCTTCAAAGACACTGACATGCACATTTTGGGCAAGCAAGACAGGTAGTTTGAGAGAGGAGTGAAGGAGGCCATCTATGTCCTTCTGGAACAACCAATGTTGAACAGAGGAGGGGGTCATTGTTATCATCTGTCCGCTACATTGCATTCTGCCTTGAGATCTCATCACAGGAAGTTTAACGGATCTTCACCATCAGAGCAGTTCTCATTCTGTTGATCCTGTGATCATAATGACCCCCTCGCTCTATTCACACATTGACTTATGTTAATGGAAAGCTCATGTGACCCTTTTGCCACATGAGGAGGTGTGTGGTCTACAGCTCAAAGCTTTACTTCCAGTGTCCAGGTCAGAACTGAAGAACCCTGTTGGATAAAAGGTCAAATGTCTTCAAGATCCAAAAAGAAGTCCAGTTGCATACAACTTAGGTCTTTTGACTACAAGTGGCTAATGTGAAAACAAAACTGTTTCATTTCCTTTAGGAACAGTTATTTAAATTAAGCATATTCTATGGCAGCTAATCAACCTCTAACATCTGCTTTGGGGATTGTGCCCACTACCATCATGGAGCTTAGTCAGTGGAGGAAGGCTGGATGAGCGTCTGGCATGAACTATCCATTTCTGCTCCAGCCAGTAATTCTGCGTGGTTTCAGGCCTGGACTTTGGGTGGCCAGGGGGGATTGCAAATCATTTCTTTTCCCTTCCTTTTCCAAGCCACTTGTTTAGTTTTTGCTGTCCTTGCTGCTTTTGTTATTCTTGTTTTTCAATACCTTGATTTATGATGTTTGTATGTTTAGGTCATTTCTTTAATCATGTTTAAGTTTTTAATACACTAGAATTCATAGTTGCCCTGAATTATTGGCAGTGATCTGAAGTTATGTTTACATTCTAACCACCATATGGACTTCTCACCTCCCATAGTGATGTCGGTTTTGAAAGTACAGTTTTTCACTCATCTGTCCAGAGGATGGACTTCCACAAACTTCCAGGCTTGTCCAAGCACACTCTGCCAGTAGTCATTCAGACAGACTGAGATGCTTTTGGAGAGAAGACACTTCCTCCTCGCAACCCTCTTCAGAAAGCCATGTCAATTCAATTTTCATCTGATTATGGGAGCACATGATGAAAGCACGTGCCTGACCTGCTTCCCATCTGTATCTCAATCCAACCAGATTTACCCAATACAACTGAGGATTCACTCAGTCTGTCTGTCTGTCTGTCTGTCTGTCTGTCTGTCTGTCTGTCTGTCTGTCTGTCTGTCTGTCTGTCTGTCTGTCTGTCTGTCTGTCTGTCTGTCTGTCTGTCTGTCTGTCTGTGCATGCATGCATGCGTGCCAGGGTGCATGGCAGTAGTGGCCTGGTGGTTAAGGTAACGGACCTGTGATTGGAGGTCTATACCACTCACA
>CM050203.1:31589386-31609386 GCA_027475355.1 Coilia nasus
ATGCTGAATGATATGTATAAGTTTTGAACCGCACAAGATGGCACTCTGACATTATATTTCAAGGGTCAACCTTAAATATTACCAGATAATGAGGCCAAACTGTATTCTATACAAAATTCCGACAGTGTGGCTCCATCATAAGGGCAATCAGATGCTAAAATGGTCAGCGTGCTGTCTAGATGTCACATTTTAAGCATAATGAAACATGATGAAGAAGACACCTACTAGTGGGACTGCTAAAATCATGTCAAGAACAAGAAAGAAAGCCCTTTTTTATACAAAATCATCTTGACAGTTAACTTAATTAACTGTAAAGTGTCCTTAGTTGTTTTTTTCTTTAGTCTTACTCAACTTTTCCTGCCTTTTATTGACACCGTCCCAACTTTTTTAAGACACGTTGCTTGCCTAACATTTGAAATGACCATAGATTTCCCATACAACAACAAAAAAATCCAATTTGAATAACTGATATGTTGCCTTTGGACTAGTCTCAAACACATATATTGCTTGTATGATTTGAGAATTATAGCATTTATTTTTTTATTTACATTTAACGCAACGTCCCAACTTCATCGGAATTGGGGTTGTACTTAAATTGGAGTTTCCCTTCGGGAATCTTATTAATAATCTATCCATTTGTCTGTCTGTCTGTCCGTCCATCCGTCATTCCATCTGTCGATTTCATCCATCATCCATTCATCCATCTATTATGTGTCTTATCTGAGCCCTGCTACATTTCCCAGGCTTCAGATGAAACACGTAAACACGTTATCTCACATGTTGGCATACCCATATGTATTGGTCACTGTAAAGTTTAGCAAGGAAGGGGTTTCTAGCTCATTCACTGAGCACAACATATCCCACAGCCCCTGTGCTGAGAACAGCAACATCTGGCTCAGGGACAAGCATGTCTGGAAACAGGTTGGCATTATTAGTGCAAGAGAAAAATCAACAACAGGGTCAACTCAAGGGCCTTCCGACACAGCACACCAGCCTCTAGAGAGACTAAAGCATGGATAAATAGGTGGAACATTCTGGTATGTCATGCTGGACATATGGAAGTGTGGTCATGGCAGCCACAGAGTCAATTAACACGTCCAGGCTTTGTGGGGTCAGAAAGCATCTGTTGGGCTTTTCAGAATGAGAGGCGTGAACACGCTTTGAAGCATGAATGGAAATGTGAGCAGTTTTTTTAGTGTATAGTGTTGCCGCGAGTTTTTTCCCTTTTTTTCCCCCCGATTTTCCGTCAACGATTGCCGGGACACTGGAAGTCTGGGGGACATAAATCTTTGTAGGCATGTAGCCCTACAACTGTTTGAGCAAATAGAACCTTTTGGCTAACCAAAGTCCATCTATTGGGGCTAATCTATTGACCCTCATGCATTGAAAACACTGGTCGACGCCCACTTCCAACAAAAACAATTTATGTGAAATTTTAACACTGTGAAAACAAATCCAAACAAACTCGTCATAGGCCGTTTATGTGAATCTCACCAAATTTGGTATATGTCATCTACAGACAATGCTGACAAAAAGTTATCAAAGGATTTATCTTGAGATTAAGTTACATGTCAATGAACATGTACCACGTAGCTTAAAATTCTTCAAAACTCCATATCTTGGCTTCTAATCGCTCAAATTTGGTCAAAGTTGACATGCCAACTCTAAACAGCTTTCTTCTCATGTGTACAAAAATTTGGGACATTTCGTCATAGGGGGCGATGTTTATCATCAAAGCTAAAATAGTTTTTGTTAAATAACTCGTCAACAATTTTGCCCAAGACAACAATTTTGTGTTAGTATGTGTAGCAGGATGACTGGCGACGGAGCCGACAAGAGACAGTATTCCCAACAAAAAGCTTTTCTTTAATTTTTTTTTCTTCCGTTTTTTTTTCTATTTTCATAAAAAGTGCAAATATATACAGTGCAGGAAAATGGCTAAACTGACAAAAAGAAACAGGCAAAACTCACAAAATGAAAAAGGCAAAAGTGCCAGACTATATCTCTCTAGACTCTGAACACACATGGATGCACCAGCATGAATCGCAACCTTCACCTACCACACTCTCCCCATAACTGAGGCTCTGAGCCTTTTACAAGGTTCAACCCCTCCCACAGGTAAGACCCATTCACCAAATAAATCAATCAACTAAACAATAATAACATAAGCACAAAATAACAAACCAAAGAAATACAAACAAAATACACAAACACCCAAAACCATTTTCATTAACCAAAACCCCTTCTAAACACATTAAAATACATTACCGGTAAAACACCCCCGTTAAGAATAGTGTGCTCCACTAACCCGCGGGAACCCCTGCATATTAGTGACTGTGGACCATTCCCTCGTCTTGCCAAACGAGGAAGAAACTGGAAGACTGGTAAGTTTAACTGCTGTTCAACTGCGGATATATTGTACATGGTTTTTCACTAAATAAAAGGATTTAAACTAACCAGTTTGTAAGTGGTGATAATTTGTCCTTAGAGATCGCTAAAACAGATGAAAGTTGATGAATGTGTAACGGTATGAGAATCACGTTTTGAAACGCGGTGGATATGGAACATTGTAACAGATAAAAATGCCGGTAGGCCTTCCCCTGCACTCTTAGCTACAATGCATGGTACAAAGTTATGGCAAATGGTGGTAAATGACGATGAACAATGAACCAGAAACATTTAAACAGCACATTACGGATGCATAGAAAATTACACAGTCGGCGTCAGTGCAGCATGGTGGAAACGCCGGCATAAATGCTGCCTGCCCGCCATTGGCTGCGTGAGCGTCACAGTTCAGTCTGTGACATTTCCCCCCCCTTCTGAAGATGCCCCCTGTGGCACCCTAGAAAGGAAGTCGGCAGTAGTATTCAGTTTACCAGACCTATACAGTACTTCAAAGTCAAATGGCTGTACAGCAAGGAACCACCTTGTGATTCTTGAGTTCGTGTCCCTCATGCGTCCTAACCAAGACAATGCCCTATGGTCAGTCTCTAGCACAAATTTCCTCCCCAACAAATAGTATTTAAAAGAGTCCAATGCCCACTTAATAGCGAGACATTCTTTTTCAACGGTGGAGTAGTTACACTCCCTCGGCAGTAGTTTGCGGCTGATGTATGCCACAGGTCGCAAATGTCCATCGTCCTCCTGCAGCAACACTGCACCAAGGCCGCGCTCTGAGGCATCAGTTTGCACGGTGAAGGTCTTGTTAAAATCAGGGCTGAGCAGCACCGGCTCCCTACACAAGGAGTCCTTCAAGCCCTGAAATGCTGCCTCACACTCCTCAGTCCATGCAACCTTATTAGGCTGACTTTTGCGCGTGAGCTCGGTTAGTGGGACTGCTCGCTCTGAAAAATTGGAGATAAAGCGTCTATACCACCCAACCAAGCCCAGGAAAGAGCGCACCTGTTTCTTGGTGGTGGGGCGCTCACAAGCCTTGATGGCCTCAACTTTCCCCACTTGGGGCCGAATGACACCCCGGCCCAACACGTAGCCAAGGTACGCAGTCTCCTCCTTGGCCAGCGTGCACTTCTCAGGGTGAATGGTCAGGCCCGCCTCCTTCACCAAGGAGAGGACATGTTGCAGGTGTTGCAGATGGTCCTCCCACGTGGAGCTGTATACGCAAATGTCATCGAGGTAGGCGGCGGCAAAGCCCTCCGTCCCTCTGAGGAGCCTGTCCATCAACCTCTGGAACGTTGCAGGTGCACCATGTAATCCAAAGGGAAGCACAGTGAATTGGTAGTGGCCAAAAGGTGTCCTGAAGGCTGTCAGCTCCTTGCTGTCCTCAGCCAGCGGCACTTGCCAATACCCTTTGCAAAGGTCTATGGTGGTCAAGAACTTGGCCTTGCCGAGGCGCTCGACAAGGTCATCAACTCTCGGCATGGGGTAAGGGTCGAACTTTGACTGGGCATTGACCTTCCTACAATCCAGACAGAATCTCAGGTGGCCGTCCTTCTTAGGGACGAGGATGATGGGGCTGTTCCACTCACTGGAGGAGGGTTCAATCACCCCCAGCTCCAACATCATGTCCAGCTCGTCTTTCAGCACGGCCAACAGGCTCTCTGGAACGCGGTAGCATGGTTGCCTCACCGGCTGCTGGTCCTTCAAGGTGATACGGTGCTCTACCATCTCCGTCCGTCCTGGCTGCTCCACGAAGAGACCCTCGGGCAGGATGGCGGTCAGCTCCCGCTGATGGTCCTCGGACAGGTGGCTCAGGTCCAGCGTAGCTCCTTCACCCCAGCATGGTAGGTATTGCTCTCTGCACTCCTCCTCTTCCTCAATGGCACGGATGAGCAGGGCAGACACCTCTGGCTGTTGCTCCTGACGTTCAGTCCACTTCTTCAGCATATTGACGTGGTACACCTGGTGTTTCTTGCGATGGTCTGGCATGTGTACTTCATACGTCACCCGTCCCATCTGCCTGGTAACAGCATATGGCCCCTGCCACTTTGCCAGCAGTTTGTTGTCGGAGCTGGGCAGCAGTAGCAGGACCTTGTCACCAGCCTGGAAACAGCGTGTTCTGGCAGAACGGTCATACCATGTCTTCTGTCTCTCTTGCGCCCTCTGCAGGTTCTCCTGTGCCAGGGCAGATGCAGAAGCCAGTTTCTCCCTCATCTTCAGCACATAAGATATGATGTTGGTTCCATCAGACGTCTCACCCTCCCAAGTCTCCTTCAGCACATCAAGTGGACCTCGAACTTGGTGTGCGTACAGGAGCTCAAAAGGGGACAATCCCGTTGATGCCTGGGGGACCTCTCTGTAGGCAAAGAGCAAATAGGGTAACCACTGGTCCCAGTCCTTGCCCGACTCCTCCACAAACTTCCGGAGCATGTTGAGGAGGGTTTGGTTGAACCGTTCAACGAGTCCGTCGGTCTGTGGATGGTAAGGAGTGGTTCTGATACGCCGAATGCCTAAGAGATCATAAACCTGCCTGAGGGTTTTACTCATGAAATTGGGGCCCTGATCAGTAAGAACTTCACGGGGTATCCCTACTCTAGAGAAGAGCTGCAGCATGGCTGTTGCAACTCGCTTGGCAGTAACATCTCTCAGGGGGAAGGCTTCAGGGTATCTTGTGGCATAATCACATATTACCAGGATAAATCTATTTCCTGACTTGCTCTTTTCAAGGGGGCCTACCACATCAACTGCAATTCTGTCAAATGGCGTGTCAATAACAGGTAAGGGAATCATGGGGGCACGGGCCAAGTTCTTACCTCCTGACAGTTGACACTGAGGACAAGACTTGCAAAATTCCTTCACATCAGAAAACAACCCTGGCCAATAAAAACGCTTGCCAATTCTCTGCAATGTTTTCATATAGGCCAAGTGTCCAGCCCAAGGTATACTGTGACCAATTTCTAGTATCTGCTTACGGTACTTCTTGGGGATTACAAGCTGCATTCCCTCCTCACTTTGCCTGTACAGTAGCTCATTTTGCAAAATGTAGCCCTCCTTCCCCAACACAGGAACATAACCAACACCATCTTCAGCTTTCTTAAAACTCTGTTTCAGGGTGGGGTCTGCACGCTGTTCTTCTGCCAAATTACCATTAAACTCACAATCAGTCAGTTCAGGGGGGTCAATATTCTCTACCTGCATTTCATTTTGCTTCACTGTGTTTTCAATCATCTGCCGGCGCCCATCACACCTCTCCTGTCTACTCAATGTGGGGTCAACAGGAACATCCTCACCAAAGTATGGCAACTCGGTCAACGCTGCTTGCTGCTCCCTAGCCTGCGCTCTTGTCACAACACCACACCAAGCAGTCTTGGTCACAAGCTCAGTTAAGACTGGTAGATCCTGACCTAGCAACACAGGATATGGCAGTTTAGACACTAGTCCCACCCTTAGCAAGTATGTCTGCCCCTGCGCTCTGACATACACATCAGCTGTGTCATGCTCGCTCTTATCTCCATGCACACACAAGATGGTCAACTTGTCAGTGCAATTGCGGAACTCTAGGGGGACTAGGTCAGCCTGCACTAGTGTCTGTGAACATCCAGTATCTAATAAAGCTTGGACAGATTTACCATTTAACTCAATGTTGGTAACAGGGTCTCTGCTCTTCAGGGTGTTTGAAGAAGGGGTGGGATGGGGGACATAGCATAAATGGCTGTACTTTGATTTCCTCAAGGGGCAAGCAGGGCTCTTATGTCCTTCCTGGCCACAGTTATAACATGAAATACTCTGGGGTCTGACACGGTCTGTGGGGGGTGGTGGTGGGGCTCTACTATGGCTATGACTATTGGCAGTACCAGAACCACTCCCTTCCCAAAACCAACAGACTTACCCCGGGTGCTCTGCTCCAGCACCCCAGCATAGCGGTAGCCTCGGGGACCTCTGTGCGCAGCCACGTAGCTCTCCACCAGCATTGCGGCCTCTGCTGCAGTCTTCGGGTTACGCTCCCTGACCCAGGTCCTCACATCTGGATATAGCACGCGTAGATACTGCTCCAGCACAAGCGTCTCCATCAGATTCTCTTTGCTGCTCTTCTCGTATCCCGTCCACTTACAGAACAGGTCCTTCAACCTGACGTAGAGTTCCTGTGGTGTCTCCGTCGAACTGGTCTCGAGGGCTCTAAACTGCTGCCGATATGTTTCAGCGTTGATCTCGTATTTTTTCAACACTGCCTCCTTCAGGCGGTCGTAGTCGGTTGCGTCCTCAGGGTTCATGGCGACGAAAGCGCTGCGGGCCTTCCCAGTCAACAGCGGGATGAGGTGCACGGCCCAGGTTGCTCTTCGCCAGCCAAAAGCTATGGCTAGCCTTTCGAAGGTTGTCAAGTAGTGCTCAATGTTATCAGCTTCTTCCAGCTTGGCCATCTTCGGTGGACGCCCCTCAGTGGCCACTAATGGTGGCTCAGGCGAGGCACCTCGTGATGGCATGGGTGTGGCTCGACTTGACTCCATATCCAGTTGGAGCTGTGTCACTTGATGAGTCAGGACCTTGACCTGCTGGGTTTGTTGAGATGCCTCTCTCTCCATCCGCTCATCTCTGACACGTTGAATTTCTATGAACGACTGGAACATTGTGGCAAGCCGATCAATGGCTGTGTCTCCTGCAGCAGGCTGTGGAATGGGCATTTCCCTCTCAGTGGCGCCCCCTACCGCTCCAGCTTCCTTGTCTTCAGCCACCTTCTTCCTAGTAGCCATCTTGTCAACTCTTATGGTTGGTCTCTCCGTCTGACTCCGCTAATCCCACTTCTGACACCACATGTAGCAGGATGACTGGCGACGGAGCCGACAAGAGACAGTATTCCCAACAAAAAGCTTTTCTTTAATTTTTTTTTCTTCCGTTTTTTTTTCTATTTTCATAAAAAGTGCAAATATATACAGTGCAGGAAAATGGCTAAACTGACAAAAAGAAACAGGCAAAACTCACAAAATGAAAAAGGCAAAAGTGCCAGACTATATCTCTCTAGACTCTGAACACACATGGATGCACCAGCATGAATCGCAACCTTCACCTACCACACTCTCCCCATAACTGAGGCTCTGAGCCTTTTACAAGGTTCAACCCCTCCCACAGGTAAGCCCCATTCACCAAATAAATCAATCAACTAAACAATAATAACATAAGCACAAAATAACAAACCAAATAAATACAAACAAAATACACAAACACCCAAAACCATTTTCATTAACCAAAACCCCTTCTAAACACATTAAAATACATTACCGGTAAAACACCCCCGTTAAGAATAGTGTGCTCCACTAACCCGCGGGAACCCCTGCATATTAGTGACTGTGGACCATTCCCTCGTCTTGCCCAACGAGGAAGAAACTGGAAGACTGGTAAGTTTAACTGCTGTTCAACTGCGGATATATTGTACATGGTTTTTCACTAAATAAAAGGATTTAAACTAACCAGTTTGTAAGTGGTGATAATTTGTCCTTAGAGATCGCTAAAACAGATGAAAGTTGATGAATGTGTAACGGTATGAGAATCACGTTTTGAAACGCGGTGGATATGGAACATTGTAACAGATAAAAATGCCGGTAGGCCTTCCCCTGCACTCTTAGCTACAATGCTATGGAATCAGATTTGTGCCTTTAAATTAAAAGAAGACTTTTACAAACCCAATAAAAAAATATCAATTCAAAATACCAAATTAAAAAAATCAACCAAAAAAAATTTTTTCAAATAAAAAATACAAGATTGCAATTAAAAAATGTCAAATTGTGTAACAAAAAATTGCTTTCGCCTCTTTCTCAGTTTTGGATGTTGCCGTTTTCTTTGATCACGACTCCAGCCTTCTCGTTTGCGCTCCCTGATTTTTTGATTGCGATTTTGGCACAAACGTGCCTGGTGGGACGGGATTCTCATGGGTGCATTCCTATTGGTGTATTCACATTTGACGGACAGCTAAGCAAGCGTATGACGCGGCTCTGGCCACAGCAGCTACTCTGCTTCTGATTGGTTCTAACAACGTCATCACAGGCGCGACTGACCAAAAGGGCGGCAGAGATAACAGCACATTACAACCACAGCCACTAGACCTTCTGTGTTATAACCATAGACATACTATATATAGACGGAGCATGGGGCGTTACTGCCAATAGGCGCTGACGAGACGCGGAGCCGCCATCTTGGAGCGGGGATACGCTCCATTCAGCTTAATCCGTTTGACAGGACAAATGAACTGTTAGCGCATTTTATTAACAGTACCTCGCTAAACACCACTAATTTTAAACTGGCTGTATCGCTAGTAGGTTATAGTAGGCTATAACAAAGGCTTCTTGAAGGCTTTCATTATTCTTAATTAATTAAAGAGCAACTGTCTCTGCTTCCAAATCCCCTCAGTAACAACACACATTGATAAAATAAACATATGACATGTGACAACTGCGAAGAATTGAGCAGTTGTCTCAAGTTTATTTGAAGCCCCTTCTATTTTTTTTTATATAGTATGTCTATGGTTATAACCATTAGCCTACACCATACCAAAGAAGGACCGTCTTTGCGCATACGGTAAGTAATTGGCCGTTATATCATACCATTATATTAATAAAACCATGGCGAATGAGTGGATAAATACGATGGATGAAACCCCTTCTTTCTTTAAGGAAGCCAGGACTAAGTAGCCATAGCAGAGCAGGATATCAGATCAGTCTAGGGGTTTGTCATCCATCGTATTTATCCACTCATTCGCCATGGTTTTATTAATATAATGGTATGATATAACGGCCATTTACTTACCGTATGCGCAAAGACGGTCCTTCTTTGGTATGGTGTAGGCTAATGGTTGTAACACAGAAGGTCTAGTGGCTGTGGTTGTAATGTGCTGTTATCTCTGCCGCCCTTTTGGTCAGTCGCGCCTGTGATGACGTTGTTAGAACCAATCAGAAGCAGAGTAGCTGCTGTGGCCAGAGCCGCGTCATACGCTTGCTTAGCTGTCCGTCAAATGTGAATACACCAATAGGAATGCACCCATGAGAATCCCGTCCCACCAGGCACGTTTGTGCCAAAATCGCAATCAAAAAATCAGGGAGCGCAAACGAGAAGGCTGGAGTCGTGATCAAAGAAAACGGCAACATCCAAAACTGAGAAAGAGGCGAAAGCAATTTTTTGTTACACAATTTGACATTTTTTAATTGCAATCTTGTATTTTTTATTTGAAAAAAATTTTTTTGGTTGATTTTTTTAATTTGGTATTTTGAATTGATATTTTTTTATTGGGTTTGTAAAAGTCTTCTTTTAATTTAAAGGCACAAATCTGATTCCATACAATGCATGGTACAAAGTTATGGCAAATGGTGGTAAATGACGATGAACAATGAACCAGAAACATTTAAACAGCACATTACGGATGCATAGAAAATTACACAGTCGGCGTCAGTGCAGCATGGTGGAAACGCCGGCATAAATGCTGCCTGCCCGCCATTGGCTGCGTGAGCGTCACAGTTCAGTCTGTGACAGTATGTCCGTGTCACAGAGGCGTATCGACCCAGCCTGTAAACACTCACTTGAAGCATAGTGCCACCTAGTGATATGGGTAAATGCAAAAATTGGGATTTTGAGTTGCCAATATCTTGGACCGAGAAGGTGGGAACTGCACAAAATATGTCATGCACAATCAGCACAAAGACCTCTAAAAGCACAGCACATGCCATAAAATTTGGTTCATAGGGGGCGCTGTAATTGTACAAAATGTAATTTTGCCTATTATCTAGACAATGCTAACGTTTACAACCAATTTGTTTTTATCATGAAATCTGATGACCCTCACCCATTGAAAACACTGGTCAACATCCACCGCAAACAATTTCCATGGAATTTCAACACTGCGAAAACGAATTCAAACAAACTCGTCATAGGCCGTTAATGTGGTCCATAGGGGGGCGCTGTAATTGTACAAAATCTCATTTTGCCTATTTCTTTCAGAAATCACTCCTACACACTACACAAACACACATAATATCATTCATTTAAAACCCACATCCATGCCCACTTCCAGGAAATCATTTCCACACAATTTCTCACCTCACAACACTGCTCTATCACATATTCATCATACCAACAGTTCCCACATTTCAATACACTGCGGAGGTCATAGCATGTACCACTATGCGGTACATCTAATTTTTAAAAAAAGGCAGAACACTGGCAAGAGTTTGTTTCAGTTCATTTTAAAAGCCTAATCATCTTTTTTTTGACAGTCAGCCAGGTAGCAGAGCTTGCTTACTGTACTGCTAATGTGTGTGTGTGTGTGTGTGTGTGTGTGTGTGTGTGTGTGTTTTGTATCTATGTGTTTGTGAGTGTGTGTGTGTGTGAGAGAGAGAGAGAGAGAGAGCATGTGTGTGTCTGTTTATGCTGGAGTGATTGTTTTTCCTGCAGCTCCAAAGGCCTTCTCTGGGAATTGGCCTGCTTGTTCATGTGTGTCATGATCCTGTGCTCCACATCATCTCTGAATCAGCCTCTGAATCTGAAGATTATGGGGCTTTGTTGTGGAAAATTCTTTACACACATGCCAGGTTTGGTAATATATATCAAACAAACTCACATAGTGCTAATGGACACAGCAGAGATAATTTGTAAAGGGTTCAGTGGATCAATAGTCTGACAGACACAAACCCACATATACCCAAGCGCATATACACACAACCACACAGATTTGTAATATATAAACAGTATATACTATGACCTCTTTGACGATTCCCCTTTATCTCACCATTGCCTGTGGCGACATGTGACCTTTCTATGCCATGCAGTGCATTCTGTCTTTCTCCTGAAGCATTATGGGAAATCTAGCACTACCTGTGCTCAGTCAGCACACACTAGCCCAGAATGAACGCACCAGCCCAGAATGCACGCACCAGCCCAGAATGCCCGCAGGGCCCCCTCCATCAAAGACACACTAAAGAAGGAATGTTATATGCCCTCTGCGTGACCTCCATACCTTACGATCTCACTGTCAAAGTAGACAGGAGACTCAGGCTAGAGAAGACTCCACCAGTGATCTAGAACCTGAGAGGGTCTTATGCACAGTTGTGTTGGGTATTTAAAATAAATGAAGGCCTAAGGCAATCTGATTGTCCTTTTAACAGTCCGCAAAGACAGCTTTTAACATTCAAGGTTGTACATGCTATTACAAAAATAGTTACTGTTTTGGAATATGTTTCTTGCTGTGTGTGTGTGTTGGCTGTTTCACTCTGGTGTATATGTGTGTGTGTGTGTGTGTGTGTGTGTGTGTGTGTGTGTGTGTGTGTGTGTGTGTGTGTGTGTGTGTGTGTGTGTGTGAACTCCCCTATGGTCTTTTAATTAATCAAGACTGCATGGTGAACAGAGTTGCGGTATCAGGTCCGTACAGAGGAGTGTGTTTTGCTTTGTCATGTCGTTTATTTGGTACAGGTCTTGGCCTCTCTCTCCAGTGCCTGTGCAAGGAGAGAGAGAGCTGCTGTGTGTGACCATAATAAAGGGGTTTGTGTCTGCACCTCCTTTGAAACATGCACTGGAGAATAACCAGTTCCCAACATCAGGTGTTCCCCCAAAGGGGCAGCATAGTGTGTTTATTTTAGACATCGCTGGGTCAGGTGTTGCCAAGGTTAAGAGTGTGACCCATCAGTCGAGCTCCACAGCTTTGCAGCTTTCCTGTGTGTGTGTGTGTGTGCGTGTGTGTGTGTGTGTGTGTGTGTGTGTGTGTGTGCGTGTGTGTGTGTGTGTGTGTGTGCTTTTGCTATGTTTGCATGTGTGCATGTCTGTGCACACACACGTATATGTGTGCAGTAGTACTGTATGTGTGTGTGATGTATATAGCATGTGTGTGCAACAGCAGCTCCTCCACTCCTGTCCTCTGGTAATGCATGCATGTGTGTGTGTGTCTGTGTGTGTGTGCACACTGTGATCGGAGAGCTTCATCCCGACAGGCTCCCCATACATCATTGCCTCCTCTTCCTCCCCCCTGCCTCCTCGCCCTGTGTCTCCTCTGCAGCAGTACTGGCCCTCCTGGGCAGTGTAGGTGAGGAGGTGAGCTGGAGGGCTCGTGTGGGGGAGATGGGTTTAAATTGGGCCCAGCTCATCCTTCACCCAGCAAGGAAGCTTGTCTCACTCTGGCTTTTTCTACAAATGGATTGATGCAGAGGATGCAGACCTTCACAGAAAAATACATTGAGTTAGATCACAGGGCTTTTTGTTGGTTCGACTCTGAGTTACACTTTCTTTCTTTAGTTAGCACATTGTCTTTCTTGCATGTGGTGCAAAAGGTGCGTTTATGTAACCAGTAACAATAAGTACTTGCATTTCACTGCTGTTATTAAAACAGTGACTGCTCAGTATGACTAATGAAGTGCTTCGGTTGCTATGTTAACAATATGGCTGCATAGCATGTGATGACATAAATGAAATAGACCTAACCGAATTCTGTAGAATAATGTGGTATAGCACAGCATGGCAGAGTATAGCATAGTGTAGTACAGTATAATGTAGTGTTGTGCTTTACTCTGGGCTTTAATGATGAATTATGTGCAGCAGTTTCAGTGCTGTGAACCGTGTGAATAATGAGCTCCTCAGACTCAGATCAATCCCTCCATCTTGATGATTTGTTTTTTTTTTTACCTCTTCCCCTCTTAGTCTCTCAGTCATCCCTGTCACTCGGTGTCAGTGAAAGGCCTCTGCTCTGTTCAGTTTGCATCTCTGCACCCTCGGGCCTAAACACAGTCATCTTCCAGCTCGCCACAGACAGATGACAGCCCCTCTATCATTTCTGCTTAATGGGCAGAGAGGCAGCATATCTCCCCAAACTGAAGGCATTTTCACATCTCTATGAGAGTTTAGAGGTGATGATGAATCTCAGTTTCATTTTAAATTGAGTTTTGATGGTTATCGTAACCATGGAGCAGAGATAAATAAGGTCAAGTCATGACAAGATAGGATCATTTGAGATCTTCTGTTCCACTCCAAATAGCCTAACACCTAACATCTCCTCTTCCTTGTCTCAACCTCCAAATCCAGCAGCGGTCACGCACGACCCAGTTCCTCTTAAACCCAGTCTCATACACAACCCACTCCCTCTTTAGACTCAGATGAGTCTCACACACGTCAGTCTCACGCATGACACAGTGTTTGCTGGGCAGTGACCATCATCAGTGTCTGCATCTGATGGGCAGCTGTCAGACAGGATTACAGCTTGTTGAAGGCTCATGATGAGAGGTCATGCTCATGATCTCATAGAGATTTCTTCCTCTATGGTTTCTGGCCTCAACCAGTAAGAGCTGGGTAGGCATAAAAATCTATAGCTTATGTCTGATTTCAGAAAATACAACCCCTTAGATACGTAACCACTTTCTTTGTATCTGTGTATCTCTGCCTTTTTCTTTACCTATGTGTCTGTATATCTCTCTGTAACTCTATCTCTGTGTCTCTCTACATCTCTGACTTCCCCCTCTCTTTCTCTCTCTACTCTTTTTGTCTTTCATTTTTTAAATGAATCACACAGTCTCTTCACTCCTTGGGAATGTATGGCACATATACAGCCTTCGTATAGATTTCCGACATCTGCTTTGTCTCAGGCACGGCCCGTACAGTACTGTATGTGTCAGTTGTTTGTCATCTGTGCCCTTCACGACACACTGGTGCACAATTAAATTATGCAACACACGGGCGTGCCGACAGGCATATTTATGTTTGCATCTTCAGTTAATTAGGCAGTTACATATGCCTGTTTGTCAAATTCAAGGGGGGTGGGGGAAGGGCACCGTGTTTTGGGGGCATTGATGTGGCGAGCTCTTGACGGATTAGAAAGAAAGAGTCATGCTAATGCTTTATTGCACACAGATGCATTAAACTGATTTACAGCAGATCACAACTCATCTCGCCTGCTATTTTCCCAGTTTGACATACAAACAACATGTGATCCAAAATAACACTGCACTGGGGGGAGGAGAGGAGAGGAGAGGACAGGCCACGAGAACTAACATTGTTCTGGCAAGTAAATAAGAAGAAAAGAGGACAAATGACTCTATACTGAGGAGGGGTGGTGGTTTGTAAAGGAGATAGGAGACGGGTAGAAGAGGAGAAGACCGAAAAGGAGTAAAGCACTGTGCTGACGAGGGAACTAGGAGAAGGGGACGGGACAGTAGGGGAGAGAAGAAATAACAATATGCTGACGATGGAGGCGTGGGAGAGAGGTGAGGACAGGAGTAATAACACTGTGCTGACGAGGGTTGAGGAAGGGACGGGGGAAAAGAGGAGAGACTTGTTGTCCTTGCTGCACTACTGTCCAGGAACATACAGTATAGTCCCTCCACAACACCCTCCACCCCACTGCCCCACCACCACCACCGCCTCTTGGGATGCCTTAAGCTCACAGCTAGGCATCTCCCACCGTTAGCGACCGCTCTGCACGCTGAGCGCAGGCCGTCATTAAGACTCTAATCCCGTTTCCATGCTAATGCCTAACACCATTTCCATATAAACTAGAGAAAGCAGATTGGCTGGAGCCATAATCTGCCTGCCCCCAAAACCGGTTACTCGATGTGTGAGCATTGCCTTTCTCATTACTTCCATTTCCTGCATGCTTGGGAGGAGAAATCCCGCTGTCCCTCTTGCCCTCTCCATGCTGTTCATGCTGGCGGAGCACAGCAGCTCTCCTGTTTGCCAAACTCGTCCCATAACCAAATAATTAATCCGGAAAGAGACCAGTGCAGGGAAATGTGGGCTGGGATGACTCATAACCCAAATTATCAGTCAAGTGAGTTCAGGCTATTACATTCATGCAACTTAAAATAGTGTCAAAACTAGTACTAAGTTCTTTTTATGTAACACCGTTCCACCTTGTCACACAAAATGTGCAGAGGATACTGAAATACAGGCACAGGCAGGATACAGGCAGGATACAGGCAGAGGATACTGAAAGGACTAATGGAGGAAGAAGTGGAGGGGAAAGGAGGAGTAGTGCTCTTTTTAAAGGATAGAAAAAAAGAGATTAAGGAGAAGATATTCTTAATGTTTGGTTTGGGTAACAACACGGGTCTTATTTTTCAGTGTTTTTTTTTAATAAACAATATTGTGTTTATAAAAAAAGTACCCACAAGAGCAGTACATTATGTACTCCACAGTAAACAGAACGACCTAGAATAACCTGAAAAGTGCCGGAAACAATGCATGAGGAGGCACTGAATGCACGAGAATAGCAGGTGCGTGAATGCACAAGAATATCAGGTGCATTGCATTTCTTTCCTCCCTCTGAAATTGCACCTGCCTAAACCATTATGTTGATTCAATTGCCCCCATTTGTCAGAGGCAGACATTTACATGGCACAGGGTGCTGCAGACATTTACGAGGCCTGGGCTATTTTCTGCTGGCCCTCTGGCCATGAGCAGCAGGATGCGTCTTCCGTAAGTGGGAGTTCGGTCGACTCACGGTGGGAGACTGACAGCCTCCATCCCTCACAGAGCAGCAAAGTCCCAGCAGCAGCAGCAGCCTTGGGGATCTCCAGCATCTGCAGAGTGGAATGCAGGCGTCAGTTTAGCATTCAGCAGTCTGTATGCTCATTCAGGAGTGTTTGCTCTGGCAGGATGGGATTAGGGAAACAGGGCTGGAGAAAATTACCACCTGCCCATTAATCCCACGTCCATCACAGGCTGATACAGCACAGTAAAAAAAAAACACACACACATACATGCTCACACAGACAGTGTGCTGATGCTCTGGATTGGCTGGGGCCAGGGAAGCCCATGCAGGAGTCTGATCCATGTAAATACACAGGAGGAGGAGGAGGACAGGGCAGCTGATATGGACACATCACCCAGTCAGGCCACAGTGGAACGTGTGGATGAGCCTGGAGGAACAGAGGAAGAGCAAGCCAACAGCAGGAGCAGCAGCAGCAGCACATGTCATCTGCATGCTCATTTCCTGTATGCCACTTCCTGCTTCATCAGAATGCTGAGGACCCAGAGCTGAGGGCTTCAGCACAATACCTATGAAATTCAATTTCACCGCAGATGCCACTTCATCCAGGCTCAGCCTTGTGTTCTCCTGGCCACTGTTCAGACTCGTCCCCCTCCTTTGTGGAGGCAATTTATGATAATTGCTTTACCACAGGGAGGTGGGATCCCTTTATCTGGGATTTGAATTATTGGCTTTCTACCATATTGTGTGGGTTATTCGAAGCATGGATGCTGGGATCTTGTCTGAGGTGAAATGCAGCTTGTACACATGGGTTCTGGCAGGAAGGTGACATTAATCTCCACTGATGTCACAGGGGCCATCCGCTGCAGAGCAAGTTGTGAGTAATGTCTGTGGAGGTTGTTGCCTCAGTGGAAATGGCTGAAATGACAATGGCAGAAGTCAAAGAAAGTCACAGCTGATTTTTTACCCTCCATTTAACACAAATGGCCAAGAATAGCCATGGTCACCAGAGTGCTTGCTCCTCCAGAGGACAGTAACACAGGACATTAGGTGTGCATCTGAGCATCTGTGTGCATGGATAAGCTGTTATGTATGTCAGCACATAGTTTTTGTGTGTGTGTCTGTGTGTGTGTGTGCTTTTATGTTAGCGACCACTGGCAACACGTCAGGCTCACCACTTCCGTTTCCCATCTAGGTAGGTTGTACTCATCCTGCTGATTGTGTTTGACTCTTAGGCTGTCAAAAGGTCCATCTCCAACTTCTCTCTCGCCACTATCTTCATCTAATTAATTAGGCTAATTAGGAGCTTGCCCACATTCCCACCGAGAAGGTGTCAATCCTCATATAGCCAAACCACCAAGCTACAGGAGGCTACTAACAGCCTCATTAAAAAGTCTGATTAATGTTGCTCAACACTTTATAAGAGTAAATAAGAGTGGTAGAGTGGTGCATAGAATTATGCCCTTTGCTATCCCATAATATACAGTCACCATGGTGATCCAGCCATCTTGACAACATGGCTGGTTTGACTGTGTTAGTGTTTCATGACTTGTGTCTTTGCTGTCTGTGAAGTGGTGGTTGGTGGTTGTTATTTGAGCTTTCGGGGGCACAGTCCTATTAACATGCAAAGCCTCAGGGAACAGACACCCTGACCCAGAACAAGAAAGTTGCTTCTGCCTGCAAGTAAGCCTGCCTTAAGTTTAAACAAGAACACATGAGTGGCTGTGTGAACACACACAAATACATGCTGACACACACACACAGACCCTCCGTCTCTCTTCCTTCCCTCTCTCTCTTTCTTCCCTTCTTGCTCTCCTTATCTCCTTATCTCATCTCTCTCTTCCTCTCTCTCTCTCTCTCTCTCTCTCTCTCTCTATCTCTCTCTCTCTCTCTCTCTCTCGCTCTCTTCATCTCTCTCTCTGTTCAATCTAATACCAGAGCTGAGTGCATCTCTGCGGTATGCACAAGCATACAGTGGTACTTTCTGTCTTTAAGGCGAACTTAACTTATGCAGGTTACTTCGATTTTGCCTGAAGCTGTAGGCTTTGCTGTTGCTAATTCTGCTAGCTAGTGTTTAGGCCTTCATGAGATGTGTCACTGGTAATTCATGAGATTGCCTGCTGATAAATTATCTGATTAGCGATTCTTCAATAGCCTTTGTTCAGACTGACTAGCCATTGATCATTCTGGTGATATGTCACAGATAATTCATTGGCTTGGTCATTGACATACATTTCAATTGATAATTGTATAATCTACTTTGTGTTTGTGCTTGTATGTCTGTGTATGTGTGTGTGTGTGTGTGTGGGGGGGGGTTGTGAGAGAGATTCCAGTCTACCACTGGATATTAATGAGGGCCATTAATGTGTGTGTGTGTGTGTGTTCAGAGATGTTGCTCTTAAAGGCCAGGCTTTGCTCAGCACCAGCAAACACCTCTAGGGCTGCTGGCCTGCACCCAGAGCCCATAATTGCAGTATTAGGAGCTGGTCAGGACAGCAGCATCATTAGGCCCAGTCTGTAGACAGCTGTGGACCTCTGGGAGAGAGAAAGAGAGACAGAGACAGAGAGCGATAGAGACTGTCTCTGTGTGTGTTTGTTTGCATAATAGTGTATGTCTGAGTGTTGGCAAGAGTGGGAGAATGCAAGGAGATGCACAGACTATGCTCTTGAGATAGCACTCCAGCAACTATTCATTATGTAGATGTGGATGATTCATACTCCTAATTGAACCTTTTTACCACACACACACACACACACACACACACACACACACACACACACACACACACACACACACACACACACACACACACACTCACAATCTATGAGCCTAGGCATTTTACCAGTTTTTTTCCCATTCCAACTACACCTCATGCAGCTGTGTGTGTGTGTGTTTTCTTTCAGTTTGGGTAAGGGATAGGAATGTTCAGAATTAAATTAAGAATATATCATCCGGTGCTAACAATGTGTCATGTTGCTAGTAATGGATCTTGAGTAGGGTTTTCATGTGTCTGTTTGCAAATAGCTCCTTATATATATTAAAGCTGTTTTTCTTTTGAACACCAATAGCTTTTAAAATATGCATATACTACAATACCCATGTCTTTGCCTGTTCAAATATGCAGACAAGCTGTTTTTAGACCATTTTAGACATCCGAATGCTCTGATTTTCGGTGTGAACACATTGCCCGTTTCGAGAATAGATGCGGTAACGGTCAACAGCACGGTTCTCTGACAGTGTAAAAAAGCAGACAGACAGAATCAGTGGACCTGTTTGTGTTTTGGGTGTTTTTTTGTGTTCCTAACAAGGATTGTTTCTTTGTTAGGGTCCACCATTAACACATTTTAACACATCTTAATTACTTTAAAATAATAATACTGTCAGTCAGTAGAGAGCAGGTGTACTAGTTGTCCAACAGACACAGTGCTAGAGAATGGGTTAGCAGCCCATCTATTCTGCAGAGGGGCTGTGGAATTGAATGTTGTTCTGGCATGATGCCAACCTGCTATGTGCAGCTCTATTGATTTCCTGCGTGATGGTGCAGTGTGCACTTGCTCCGCATCAACCCATGGTGCTGCTGTCGGCTGCATAGTGTGGGCTTTAAATGGCTCATCTCCTCCATAGAGACAAGAGCGAATATATGGACAACAGTAGTTCCATAACTTTCTTAGCATAACACACACACACGCGCGTGCACGAACACGCACACACACACACGCACACATACACATAACAACACAAGTACAAATACGGTGGGAGAACAAAAAAGCATTTTAAAACAATATCTTGATATGCGTTCATCATTTGATTCAGTTAATTTCTTTTTTTCCTTTAATGGCAGCTCTACCCCATTATCAGGGACACACTCAGCTTAATGTCTTCTGTAACACAATGGCACATAAGTATAGAAATAAGGGACATAGTTGCCCCGAAAGCAATGCATCACTATGTCAGGATCATGGCTATAAATAACTAAAAGTAAGCTTAAAGGTTGGTAGCTTTTCTAGAAAGTTTGGTTGTCTAAATGGATGGATGGATGTATGGATAAAACTTATAACAAATACAAACCTTTTTATAAAATCCAGTGTGATGGTTGCATCAAATTTCATTCACCTTTATCACAACCCATTTGCAACTTTAAATTAGTAAATCCTCTTT